>OX467714.1:5478315-5610815 GCA_950111635.1 Agelastica alni
AATTAAAAAAAAATTGCGATCCAAGGAAGTTGAACAATATACCTCCCATCTGATGTGAAATTCACAGTTTCTTTAAAATGTTTCTATACTTCCTGTTCAATATCATCGCTGGATTTACTATCGAAAGAATCTATTATACCCAATACATCCAATTCCCAAAAATATTGTATATTTATATCACTTACCAGCAATGATAACATAGATGCACTAAAATCATTCATTCTTCTATTATTCTGATATTTACCTATTGGTGTCCAGCCCAAATGAGTTTATATCGCCGTCATTCCGACTAAAAATTGCACTACCTTTCCAACAAGCAATTTACCGGCTACATCGGCACCTATCAATACCTTAATTTCGCCAAGATTAGAATCATTCAGAAAAATACCAGCATTGATTGACTCTCTACTGTGAGTATTTGTATCTAATGCGACAATTTCACCACAAATTGGTTCTTGGTTCCAGGATACGAAAAATTACAATGATTACTTTTATTCAGATTGCTAACATGTATAATATATGTCGTATAATAACTTTCACCAGTATTCAGACCACCAAAAAGAGAATAAAACACCTTTTCTTTACCAACAGCCATGCAACCCAATTTAAATGCTGTTTTAACTAAGATATAAAAACATTGTGAAGCTGTATCAATAAGCATCCTACCTTGACGCTTTATATTATTTTCACCCTTCAATAAAACTAAAAATGTTTGTAATAAAACTCCAGGTGAGTTACTGAGACTGGCTAGATTATTCTCTGTGGCAATTGCAAGTTTTGATAATGACATATTACTTTAATTTTCACTGTCTTTGGATTGAAGATAACAAATAGTTTTTGAAATTGTTTTTGCAATTATTATATTTCTTTTTTAGAACATTAATTAATTTTTGTATCAATTAATAAATATGGAAAAGACTTTTGTAGTGAAATTTAGTTATTTTTTTTTTACTGAAAATAGTCGCAAAAAGGGTAGACCTATAGTGTGGGCTGCGGACGACCCGCACTGTGACTATAAGAAGGGGCAGGGATTATAAAAAGAAAATGATTGAGGACCCGGTTTTTAAAAAGTTGCAGATCATAGTTCTTTGGAAAAACTGATTTTGGAAGCTTGTTCCATTCTGTAGCGGCCCTGTAAAAGAAGGATTCTGGATGGAGATTGGTCCTTGTAAGTCTTGAGAGTAAATGGGTGAGACTGATCAGCGTGCCGAGTTCTTCGGCCGAATGTGGCTAGTGGTGGTACAAGTGTTTTTATTTCTCTGGAGCACCTGCCATGGAAATATCTGTAGAGTAATGTCTGGTCTGCAATTCTTTTTCCATGTTTTAGTGGGTGAAGGGTATCTGTAAGACTTGAGCTGTTTATCAACCAAATGGCCCTTTCCGAATGGAATCTAGAAGACGAAGACAACCCCTGAACCCCAAATGTGCGAGCAATACTAGAGGTCGGATTTGAGCCTTGTACGTCGTCAACAGTTGATCAGGAGTAAATGTTCCTGCTTTCCACAGAAAACCTAGCCTTTGGCTGGCTGACTTTGCGATGTTAGCAACATGGTCATGCCAAGACATATTATTAGACACCGTGATCGAGATGAAGGGACCTAATTTAAGGGTATTTCCGGACATTGTAATGGAATGATTTAAAGAATTTTTTGGAAAACGTAGTCTATTTGTATCATTCACCAAAAGTAATCGATAGGATGTGAGCTGAGATAAGTGTGCTGTCGTCTGTAAAACTGTTAATGGGGTTCGTGGTGGTTTTCAAGAGGTCGCTGATGTGTAAAAGAAATAGGGTGAGGAACAGAGTGAAACTCTGGGAACCTCCAGCATTGGTTTTTAACGCATCGGAAGACATACCGTCAACTGCCACCTGTTAGAAAATATCTTGCATGAAAATCAAGAGCCATTGGCGCAGTTTGGTTGGGAGACTGTAGGCAGATAATCTGCTTAACAATGCCTGGGTCCAATCACGATCAAAGGCTTTAGATATATCCAAGGCTATTGCACGGGATATAAAAACTTCTCGATAGTGTTTTTCCAGAGCAAAGTGACATAAGCCAGCAAATCTCTAGTAGACCAAAGTTGTCGAAATCCATATTGTCTGTCATTAATTATCTCAAATCTCTTCAGATATTTGGATATGACTGAAAGCAATGCAATAGGGCGATAATTCGCAGGAATAGTCTTTTTTCCTTTTTTTGGAATGGGTTGGTTTAGCGTTATTCCACTTGCACAGAAATACTCCTTTGCTGTATAATAGCTTAAAGAGTCTACAGAGAACTAGGGTGAGCTCTTAAGCACAGGTGTTTAGGACAATAGTCAAAATTCCATCTAGTCCTACTGCCTTATTAGAGTCAAGATTTCGTAGGATTTTCCTAATAGTGGGATGGCGGATAGCGACCTCAGGCATTTATGAGTTTATTCTAGGTATCGTTAGGGGTTTTTTCCCATTGGTATCGGGGGTTAAGTTGGAACTGAACATTTCGGCCAGCAGAGATCTGCTTTTTCCTTGGAAGATACGGCTGTCGTGCCGTCGGAAAGGTCATTGATCCAGGAGGGGCATTGACAAGTTTGTTGCATATTATCGTGTCGTAAGAATTTTTGGCAAGGTCAATCGTTCTTTTGCAGTCAATATACTTGATTTTTATCATGCACCGCACGGTTGCATTCTTGGTTGAACCAGGGTTTGGGGTTGAAGATCCGTCTTTTACCATGAGGAATGTATAAGTCCTTACCTAGCATTATGATTTCGGTGACAGAGTCTGCACATGTTGATGGGTCTTGTGAGCGAAAGCAGACATATTTTCATGAATATGATGGGTTAAAATCTCCCAGATTATCTCATTTGGCTGAAATGTAATGCCAGACAATAGAGGTACCAGATGAGATTTTGGGCGGGATTGTATGTTTGGACGTGGCTAAGATGAGTTTATGATCATACTTTTCGAGTGGAGCGGTTATGGAGACTTGGTATTGGTCGGAATGTGTCGTGAGAAAGAGATAAAGAATGTTGGTTTGGTGATTGGGGTTATCGGGTATGCAGGTAGATTCTTCTACTACCTGGGTCACGTTGTGACTTATCGCAAAGTTCTCAGCTTTAAGACCGGCGTTGTCGGTGTGGTTGGATCTCAGCCAGTTTGCGTTGTAAATATTGAAATTCCCCAAAAATATAACTTCTGTGTTAGGGTGGTTAGTTTGCAACAGCTCCAGCGTGTTGGAAAGATGTTGAAAGAAGTTGACGTAAAAAGGGTTAGTAGGAGAAATTTTGTTGATTTTTGTAAGGTTAACTTGAACCGCATAACCTCTAGGCCGTCCTTTGGTTCCAAGTTCTTCTGTCTACAACAGAAAATATCGCTGCGGGTGTAAACACAAAGGCCATCTTAAATGTGAATTCAAAACCAGGACACAAGAGATGCGTATTTTTGGAGGAGGGTTTGATTTGTGTCTGTTAGAGCCAATAAATGAGGCCTGTTAGTTTGCAAGTGGTGCTGTACTGAATTAATTTTAGAGTTTAGGCCTCGAATATTGTAGAAATTAATTCTAAAGTTGCTTTTGGTGGAATTACCTGCAACCGCATTTGGAACATATATTGTCATTGGACTTTTTATGATTTATTTTAATGATCTGGTTAAAACAAAACAAAAAAAAAGAATATATATAAAAATAGAGTACGAAGAAGAAAAAAAATTGAAAAAATAAAAGAAGCAGATATATGGACTAGCTTCTACAGAAATTTCTGCATCCAGGACGGTCAGTTGACCTCGATGGACTGTGGCCTCGGCAATGCCCCCCAAATACACGAGCTCAGTCCCCTCCAGTCACGAACTGGCAGAACGGGAGTATTGAGATTATACAACAATAAAAAATATTACAAAAATTATGCGTTTACCTTTTAAAAGTTCTCTATAAATAAAATGGATTTTTTAATGTGGATCAATTTCAGATTTGTTTTTAATGTAATATACGAACGGTAAGTAGTTGTTAATAAAAAGATTTTATTAGTTTAGCAGCAATATTTATTTTAACCTACAGAATTATCACGAAAATTCAATTTTTGCGACAATAAAAAATATTACCTACAGCAGTTTCTTGGGGCCATTACGAATTAAAGGTAAGACGTATTATTAAAATTATTTTTTCTCCCATTAAATTATAAAAACTAATGTAATTTAAAACTGCCAATAAAAAACGTGATCAATAAAATTGTTCTCCTTAAACGAATAATTTGTGTTTACGTAATTATAAACAATCGCCGAAACCAAAGAGAAGAGCAAGGTTAATGTCAGCCACTCCTACACGTGAACCACTTGAAATAATATAGCAATTATGTCTATTGAATCGATAATATTATAAAAAAGTATAGTTTAATAAAACAGGAGTTGTTAAGGTGTAACCTACTTTTATCGTACTTGTTGATTTAACATGCTTTTCTTTAATTTAACTACTGACATAGAAATAAATAAAATTATATATACAGCGCTTTGTTATATTTAGCAACAGTTACATTTCAAAAAGAACTCTTTGTGTTTTTAATATAATAGAAGTTATATTAGATTAAAAGTGTGTACTAAACACAGCGCATCTCATTTGACCCACTATTCCATTGTAATTTAAGGCCTCCCGCAAACTAGCAAATTTTTGGTTGGTTAAAAAGTTTTAATGCTAAACAGTTTTGTTTATCCATTGTAAGCGCACAACATTTATTCTTAAAAGATATTAATTTATAATTACCGATGTGTTAGTTTATGTCATAGAAATTTATTTTTTGAATTTTAACAAATTGGCTGGTTTATGTAGTAGAGTCAAATAATGGGAAGATATAAAAGTGTGTATAAAAAAAAGTGATTGTGAGTCCTCTCGAAAATTATAAAATTCTTTAAATGCTGCAAAATTGGTCAAAAATTAAAACTTTAGCCATTAAAAGTTTAAATAAATTAAACCAAAATAGGTTTAGTCTATTTTAAGTAAGTAATTTATCTGCTAAAAGTTATTCTTATGTAGTTAAGCAAAATGAATAAACGAAACCGACTGGTTGAACTGGTTTAAAAGATTTGAAAGAGAGTGCGTATAGATTAAAAGTAAATGATATGATCGTCAAATGCCTTCTTTACGCCGATTATTAAGTCATATTAGCGTCATCTAAAAAGAATTTGCAGGTGATGGTTAATACTATGCAACATACCCTAAAAACCTAAGGGATTAAAGTAAATGTAAGCAAATCAAAAGTAATGGTTTTTGAGAATAAAGCATGGCAAACTGCAAAGTGCTGATTAAGGGAGAAATAATAAAACAAGTAAATGAGTTTGTATACTTGGGTTTAAAGTTTACAAAAGACAGAAAAAATGCTAGTGACAGTAAGCGAAGGGTGAAAAACAAATGAATAAGGCACTGCATAACTTTATGAACAGCCAGAACGTCTGGCTGTGCATAGAGGAGTGCTTACGACAACACAAACCACACACAAATTTTCGAAAATGTTTTTAAAATCTCTTAAAACCGCACCAAATAATTGTTTGAAAATTTTCTGGAAGCTTTCACTGTATTATAGTTTCATGCATATTACTGCATTTATTTTATTTTTTAACCCCTCACCTGACACCAATGTAACGTTTAACTTAAATCACAATTGGGGTTCGAATTTATATGCACATTTAATTATGACTATTTAATACAATTTATGTAAACTGGTTAACACAATTATTAACTTCAGAAAACTGACTGACTAACTATCTCCCACGAATGGCAGCAATTTATAACAACAACGTTGCTCTGGAAAAGACGAGTAATTTCCAAGTGTATCCCTATCAAAAATTTTGGATTGATTGGGAAGGTACAGGAACATCTTTGTCATTGGCTGTGACGCCACTGTACTGCCCAGCTCACTTTTGTAACATACAGTGACGAATCGCAAAATCGTTACAATATGACGTCTAGAAAAATATGCAAAATTTTAATTTCTGTTTCTATTTCTATTACTAAAAATTTTAATTTAATGTTTAAAAATATAGCCTCGCGATGCGATTTCTAAATTTTTACAATGCTACAAAACCTGCTAAAATAAAAATAAATGTATATTATCAAAAATTATGGTAAATATTTAAAAAAATGATGATATGATATAAACACTTGAACAAGCAATATTCCCCTGAAAAATGCTTTTTTTTATTTTTTATTTAATTTTTATGTAATGACCAAATTGTTTCTTTTAAGTTTTTAAGATCCTTTTTTTTATTTTATTTGTTACAAAATATTATTTTTTTAAATTTTTAATAATTTAAATTTTTTTTAGTTAATAATCATTGTTTTTTATTTTTTTATTATTTTAACACAATACATACATACATTCATTTTACACTTATTTTTACTTGCTGCAGTTCTTACATACGTCTTTCGCTTCTTCTACTTTTATCAGCTCTTTCATACATGCTCGTCGGTTGGTACTCTTGACCTGGCCTTTTTTTAAAAAAACTTTAATCTGATAGAGATAAGTTCGATCTCCATGAATATACTTGGATGAACGGTTTTATATAATAAAAATTTTTACGTGTAAGTAACTAACTAAATTTATAAACCTGTTTTTAAAGTATTATTTAAATTATGAAAAATATTTTTAGTTTTTTATTTTTAAAAGGCAAAGACGAAAGTATGGCTGTTAAGTTAATGTGATAATAATTTTTTAAATTTTGTCTTTAGCTGTCAGAGCCATAAAAAAATTTACATACAACGCATGACCCTGTTTAAGTAAACAATTAAGTTTTAGGTGAATTAAATCATAAAAGGGATAATAAAAAAAATTGTAAAATACAGAAAACTACGATAATAGTTCATTATCTGCTAGTAAACTAAATTGCGATACAATTTTTTATCCCTTGTAATGGCTATTCAGTTATTTAAATAGAAAATGTAAAAGTAAATGAGCGATTTCATTAAATAAGATAAATATAAAAATTAGTTTGCAAGTTAAATTTTATAAATATGCAAAACGAAAATTAAATGCAAAAACAAAAAATTCAACTACATAACATATTTATGTGCAAGGTGGCCATGACTCTGAACTTAAATAATATAAAAATAATATTATCATAATAATTTAAATATTTAAGTAATTGAAAATATACAGTGTGATTTACAACTATTGGGAGATAAGCTAAGGGCGGGTGATTTGCACCGAAATATGACGATAGGACCAAATATGCCTTAATAAAATATTGATGTGGAAAAAGATACAAGGCATTAAACTAAAAATTTTTTTTTCATTTTTTGCTAGTAATGTAACTGTAAATTTATTAATTATTATTAAAATCGGCAGAGAGAAATAAATTTAGAAAAGAGATATTATTTTATGTATTATTTTACATTTTGCTATAGTAGGCGCCATGTAAATAATTTTAATGATGAAATCGACTGGCAACTTTTTTTTACTAGCGATTTTGATTATGACGCAAACATTATTTTTACGTAATATTGGTATTATTGATGAAAACGATAATTTCATCCGTGTCCGAGAAAAACGCAATTAAACAGTTTCAGTCTCAGAAATAAATTTTAAGTAGGTAACAGACAACAACAAAATGTGTAAGGTAAGGCTTCTATTTTAACGATAAAGCAGAATTAAAATCAATTTAATATGAACGAAGCAAAATCAAATTAAATGTTCAACGTGGCCTCATCCGACTTCAATGCATTTTCTAAACCTTTTAAATAAAGGACTTTCAGACTTCAAAGAAAATATTATTTTGTCCCCTCATAAAATTACCCGCGTTTTGTATGTTCCTCCAGAATTTGTCCCGTGAATAAATTTCATTGGCATAAAATAAGGACTTTATATGTCTCCAAACATAAAAATCAAGCGGGTTATACTCAGAACTTCTTGATGGCCATTCAAAATTACTACATCTGCCAATTCATCGTTGAGGAAATATGTCACTTAAAAGATTTCTAACACCTAATGGGAAATGAAGTGGAGCTCTATTTTGCATAAACCACGTTTTCCTTATTACATCTGATAACAGATTATCCAAAATATCACCAACAGTATTTTGCAAAAATAAAATAATAAAAATTTTCATTTAAATTTGGAGTCAGAACATATGGCCCTAGTAGTTGGTCGCCTATAATGTCACACCATACATTAAATTTAAACTCATGCTGAAAATCTTTATTTTTCCTTCCAGTACTGGCTGTTTCGCCAATTAAAACCTCCTCGTCTGGTTAAAATCGCTTCATCGGTAAACATAATATTCTTAATAAAATTTGGTCATTATCCTTGTTGAGAATACGTTGGTAGAACTGTAATCGTCAAAGGAGATCTGAAGCAAATTTTTAACGGCTAAAGTAATAAAGGTAAATTTTTTTTTTCTGAAAGTTTAATAATAAATGACTGACTTATCTCTGACAGAGGACGTAAACTAACTGCAGGATTTTTATTTACTCGAACAAAAATTTTCTTTTCTTGATTAGGTGTGATTTGTTTCGAACAACGATTTTTATTGTAAAATTACCCGATTTCACCCAAACGATGAAATAAATTTGCAAAAGTTTTGTGATTTGGTTGCCTTCTGCCGGGATATAACAATTCTTATCTTCTTGCTGCAGAGCGACCGCAAAAATTTTCTTCTGCGTATGCACAAATCATATCCCTTATTTCTTTATTCGTTAAATGATTGTGACAAGGCATTTCAATCAAAAAAAAACATGGTAGCTTTTAAAAAATGCAACGATATAATATAATATTACAGCAACAATAATTCACTCACAAGAAATGACATTTATCAGTAACAATGATCTGACAGTCCAAAGCACACTCTTAATAAATTAAATAATATTTGAAATCCCCTTCTGAGAGTGAATTGTTTTTTTCGAAAACGGATGAACTTAACGTGTTTAAAGAGTACCAATATTACGTAAAGATGATGTCTTTGTCATATTTTTTAATTAAAATCACTAGAGTTTTTTAAAAAAAGTTACCAGTCGATTTCATTTTCAGGAATCATTCACATGGCTCCCCTAAAACAAAATGTAAAAAAATACATAAAATAATATTCCTTGTCTTAAGTTATGCCTCTGTGACGATTAAAATATCAATTCATAAATTAACAGTAAAGTTATTACCTAAAAATAAAAACAAAATTCTAAATGCCCTGGTTTTTTTTCACAGCAATATTTTATTAAGGCATATTTGGTCCTATCGTCATTTTTTGTTCCAAATTACCCGACTTTAGCATATGTCCTAACAGTTATAAATCACACTGTATTTTTCCAATTACTTAAATATTTAAAATATTGTGATTATAATATTTAAAATATTATATTTATATTATTATTTAAAATCCCAATAGTTATAAATTACCCTGTACAGAATATAATATATAAATAAACATACCAAAAAATGGATTTAAATAAAAATTTACACAGAAACTATATTACTTTGGTTAAAATAAAGTTTTTTACCAATTTTTATTGTAATTGGTATGTTTAAAACCAAATTAAATAAGATATGGCAGTGAAAATAAAAAATAATTATATTTTATAGCATTATTTTTATTAAATATATTTAACTTTAATTCTGTTTTTTTTTAATTGGGTGACGAAATCGAATTAAAAATAATAACAGTAGAACAACACTTTTTGTGGACATAATATGAGAATTTGCTAATTGGAATGGCAAATTAATAGTTTAATTAAAAATGTTAATATACTCAATATGTTACATTATTTTCATTAATTTAGGAATATTACCTTTAGTTGTATTAGGAAAACGTTTTAAAAAAAATTTTACGCGTAGTTCTAACACAAGAATTAATTAACAGAGCGTAGTTTATTAATAAGGGATATATCAAGAAAGGGATGTATCAAAGAGCGATATATTAAAGGTTTATATCAACAAATAAGATAATAAGAATACGAACAGTATATCAGCAGATTACTGTAACATTTTAAATAACAATTTATTATTGGTTGGTTAAGTGTATTTATTGCTAAGGTTATGAGCCTATAATTATGTTATTATTTTACTAAATTTGTTTATACAGAGTTATATCTTTTTGAAATTAAATGGCTCTTCCAATGAAGTAGGGATTTAATAGGCATTCTTTCACAGTTTCTTCTTCAATTTCTAAATGTTCTGCAGTTAATCATAATATGTACTACTGTAATTCGTGTTTCACATTCTTCGCACGTAGGCTGGGGATCTCCTAGTAGAAAGTACATTGAGGTAAAATTTGTATGTACAATTCGTAATCTGCACAAAATGACTTGATCTTTCCGTTTCTGCTTGTTGCAGAGTTTTCATTTTGTGACAAATGGTTTGGTACTTTTTAATTTTGAACGGTTTGGGCTCCATTCATGTTGCAAACTATTTAGTATTTTGTCTTATAAGTACATTTTAATATTATCCAGTTTTAAAGGGGTTTTTTCGTCAAAAGGAGTTTGTAGTGCTTATTTTTCTATTTGGTCTGCTTCTTTTTTTTTTATGAAAATAGTCGCAAAAAGGGTAGACCTATCGTGTGGGCCGCGAACAGCCCGCACTGCGACTATTAGAAGGGGAAGGGATTATAGAAAGGAAATGATTGTGGACACGTTTTTTAAAAAGTTGCAGGTCATAGTTCTCTGGAAAAACTGATTTTGGAAGCTTATTCCATTCCGTAGCAGCCCTGTAAAAGAAGGATTCTTGATGAAGATTGGTCCTTAAGTGTCAAGCTTGAGAGTAAATGGGTGAGACTGATCAGCGTGCCGAGTTCTTCGGCCGAATGTGGCCAATGGTGGTACAAGAGTTTTTATTTCTTTGGAGCATCTGCAATGGAAATATCTGTAAAGCAATGACTGGTCTGCACCTCTTCTTCTATGTTCTAGAGGGTTAAGAGTATCTGTGAGAGTTGAGCTGTTTATCAAGCGAATGGCTCTTTTCTGAATGGAATCAAGAAGACGAAGAGAATGCCTTGGTGCTGAACCCCAAATGTGCGAGCAATACTCCAGTAGAGGTCGGATTTGAGCCTTGTACGTCGTCAACAATTGATCAGGAGTAAAAAACTTTCTGGCTTTCCACAGAAAACCTAGCCTCTGGCTTGCCGACTTTGTGATGTTAGCAACATGGTCATGCCAAGACATATTATTGGACACCGTGACTCCCAAAATCGAGATGGAGGGACTTGGTTCAAGGGTATTTCCGGACATTGTGATGGGATGATTTGAGGAATTCACTTTCTTGGAAAACGTGGCACTTTGTGTTTTTTGGGCGTTAAACTGAACAAGACTGTTGGTTCCCCACTCGACGATTGCTTTTAGATCTCTATTGATGGAATCAACCTGTTCCTGCCTGAGTCTATTTGTATCATTCACCGAAAGTGATCGATAGGATGTGAAAGTTGAGACAAGTGTGCTATCGTCTGCGAAACTGTAAATGGGGTTCGTGGTGGTTTTCAAGAGGTCGTTGATGTGTAAAAGAAATAAGGTGGGGGACAGGATGGAACCCTGGGGGACCCCGGCATTAGTTTTAAACGCATTAGAAGAAATACCGTCAACTGCCACATGTAAGGAGCGATCTTGCATGAAGCTCAAGAGCCATTGGCGCAGTTTAGTTGGGAGACCGTAGGCAGATAATTTATTTAACAATGCCTGGTGCCAAACGCGGTCATTACCATGAATGCCAATATGACTTAGTATCCATATCATTATAATTTTTCGTCCTTTTGTCTTCAACCAATGATGTGTATACTTAATACTTTTGACTAACGGATCTTCATTGTATACACTAAAGATACTTTAGAGTGAACTAAGTGAGTCTAAGCATAATATTGAGTTATTTATTATAGAATTCTGAAATAATAAGTTGTTGAGGAGTTTTATTTTTGTCATATTTCAGGCATTCCCAGTGTATCTTTGGTGTTCGGAAGTTCATGTGAAGTATGGTGTGGTAATTTAGGTAACTCTATTTGAAGGTTGTTTTATAATTTTTTAATGCGAATCATAAGGGGGTTACGTGCAAAAAAATTTCATTTATATATTTTAAAGTTCTCTTCTGATAATAATCCCTGATAAAGTGGATGGTCAGATTGGGAAATTTCAAGATTTTTTTGCCTGTTGATCTGTAAATGATGCATCCATCCGTATTCCATTTTAGAGAATATATTCGATTAATATAATAAGTAATTCTTTTTATGTTGCTTCCCCAGTTGATACTTGACATAAATCTCGTTATGTCGTTTTTTTTTTACATTTCACTATAATTTCATTGATGTGGTCCTTCGAGAAAAGTTAACTGTCGAATATTATTTCTAGAATTTTAATTGTAGAATTTACGTTGATGTTTTTTCCATATAATGATAACTAAGGTTCGTCGTGGGGGAATCTCAATCCGCAAAACCAGTGGGTTTTTTCCTTTTTAATCCTTAGGAGTCAGCAAAGTTGGTTATATTATCAATGTTGTTTTGGATTTTGTCTTTTATATCTTTCATTAATGGCCTAGAATAAAAGATGACTAAGTTGTCGACATAGAGGTTTTTACCTATATTGGGACTTATAACATATATTAATTTATTAATTGGTATAGCAAATAGGACTACGCTTAGTGTCGATCATTGAGGTATTACATTTTCGAGGGGATGTTGTTTTTATAATTCTCCCCCAAAGTTCTTTTCATTAAAAAATTCGAGATGAATTTAGGAAGGTTTCATTTACGACCCCATTTATATAGGGGTTTCAGATTTTAAATCTCCATATCCTGTCATAGGCCTTTTCTAAATTAAAGAAAATAGCCACGAGGTGGTTTTGTTGAATGAAACTATTCTGGATCGCGTTTTCCAGTAATACATATGCATCAAGAGTAGATCTATTCTTCCAAACCTCATTTGGTATTTGGACAACAATTGTTGATTTTACAGTAAATTGACCGTTTTTTTAATTAAAAAAAGAAAAAGGGAACGTTATAACTTATGTCCTCCTATCTGTCAAAATTTAGATTTTTTTTCTTCTTTTTGTTTCATTACATATTTTAAATAATTGTTGCTGAAGCTTATTGATCTAAAGTGGTAAGCAAGGTGTTCTACGATATTCTGGATTATTTCCATGTTATTTATTATTAGTATGGGTGATAAGGAAAAAAAGTTTTTTCTCTTAATTTTTTTATTTTACCACAAACTTCTTTCAAAGGAATATCTGGAGTGATGAAGAAAACAAATTCTCTACAGGTTTGGGATTTACTCTAAAGAGTATTTTGTTTGAGCTCGCGTTTTATTGAATGTCATCATATTTTATAAAATTAGATTTCTTTTAAATGCATTTAAAACTTGCTTTTTTTGTTTTGTAGTTCTAGAGAATGTAATTTTTATGTTATCATCCAAATAAGAATCGTTATTTTGATATTTCGCATCAATTCTCTATATAATGGCCAATTTCTCTTGTTTAAATTCCATCTTTTTGGTCTTTTTTTATTAATCTGTCTGTCTGCACATCCAATGCTAATTGGGTAGTAGTCTGTGTTGTATTGGTCCATAACTTGCTATCTAAAAAGAGGAGCGATATTTTGGTAGCTAATGGATAAGGTGATGACTGAAAAGTTTTGTTATTTGAGGTTAAGAAAATTTTTTTCTCCTTTATTTAAGAAAACTTAATTTTATTTGCCTATTATTTGTCCAATGATTCTACCTCTGGTATCAATTGTTTGAGATCCCCAAAGTGGGTTATGGAAGTTTAAGTCTCCTAGTTGTTGAAATACATTTTTTAGTTTTTCTTGTGTCCAAGTGAAATCGGGTAAGTATATTTTACATATCGTTATTTTGTATGGGTAATTAATACTGACAGCTGTAGCTTGCAGGTTAGTTTGCAGTGGAATTGTTTGCATATGTATATTTTCTCTCATAAAGATGGTGACTCCACCTCTTGCTCTTTTGTTTGGTAGGTATAACATCTTTTCTGTGCACATTGTATCCTCTGGGGGAAAAGTTTTCATTAGGTTTCAAATAAGATTATTGATAACGTATTATACTGAAATGGTTTATTTACATTAAAATCAGTTTCCAGTCAGTTTAGTCTTATTTATACCGTTACAATTTCATTGTTCTATATTTTTCGTACTATCCATCTAATTATTTATGGTATTTAGTTATTCTTCTTGGGATTCTTGTTTTTTATTTTTTCCAGGCTTACCCAAAAGCCAGCTTTTTTACTTTCTTTTTTGACTTGATTCTGAATTATATTCTCTTTTTGCTTCAAAATCTTTATAACCATCATTTTCTGTGTCTCCAGATTGTTTTCGTATTCTAGGTTTGGATTCTTCTGTCATATTTATCACCTGTGCTCTGGTTGTAACTTTATTTTTAATGGGTATTGAGGGGGAAGAAAGTTCTATATTTTTTTGGTTCCTGTAGGTAGGTTGTAAAAATTTTTAGCAATTTCTGATATTATGGTAGGACCAGAACGTATTTGGAATTAAAAAAAAGTTAAAAAATAATAATACTTTTATGTAAACATCAGTAACAACTTGCAAAGCTTTAGTAACGGCTGCTACTAATTGAACTTTGGTTCAAAGGGCTGCCCGTTCCACTTCAATTTTCATTGGTCCTCAAATGTTATTAATGGTACTTAAGTTGGGAAAAGCTGCTGGCTATAATTTGGTTGCAATCCCGTTATTTTTTATCCAAGTTGTTGAATATAAGGAAGTGTGGCAGCGTGCGTTGTCTTGTTGCAATCTTCAACCTTCTGGAAACAAAGTATTCGTTGTTTGTACCAAGTTTTTATTTAGAATTGTACAGTAGCGTACACTATCTACTGGTCGTTAATAATGCTAAAGTCAGTGACACCATGTTATGAAATTTTTCCTCAGACTACGATATTAGTTCTCTTAATTGATTTAAAATTAAAATGCTAGTATTATTACCAAATATCAGAAAATTCTATATACTTTTTGGTTGTACTATAGCTCTCTTACAATATCTTTAACACTCTTCGGAGAAGTTTATTTTGTTCCTGTGGCATATAATGTATTGAACTTAGGTATCATTTCTTTAACCCTGTTTTTTTCTTCTGTGAATGGTATTTTCTCATCCGCTTTCAGTTTTTGGATTGCTGCTTCTTTTAGATATTTTCGGCTATATTTTGCTTTAGCAGACTGCTATAATTAATACATTTTTTGACAAGTAAGAGCTTGCAAGAATTTAAAGCGGATGTTGCTACTTGTATGTTGCGATTAGCCTACCCTGAAGCCTCTAATAACATCCTGGAAAAAATAGCGGCAGATGCGTTCGTCAACGAGTAAAGATAAATACAGAATGCTCTACAATTGGTTAGACCAAAAGTATTAAACAAAGCGATTGCTATTGCTTTAGACTCTATAGAGCACGAAACCGCTAGTCAAATCTCAAAAGGACATGATGTCAGACCCATTAAGCAAGGATAAAACGATAAACGCCTAGAAAAAATGGTTCAAAAAATAATCCATAACATAGCCTGTATATTGATGGTTGTATCGGCGAAGAAAATAAGTCCTTTTTATTAGATACAAGTGCAACAAGAATCATTGCACTACCAGAAATAGTAAAAGACCAATACATAATATCACCAGCAACAGTACAACTTAGAACAGCGACCGGTGACAGAATAAAAACGTACAGCGAAGTTAATGTACCCGTCTTTATTAGCAACACCACGACTAAATAAAGCTGAGATCGCTGAGATCTCTGGCCAGTTTATTTAACGGATAGACCTTCTAAAGAAACTTGTGGCTGTGTTGGATGTTAAAAACGAAGTCCTTAAGGTTAAAGGTAAAGAGCTTTCTTTTTATAAAGACAAAGAAGATGTCCGCTCAATAACTACTTGTGACGTAACTATACCCGGCCATAGTAAAAAGATTATAATGACCAGTCTAGAAGGATACTGTGGAGAGAGAAATCTAAGGATGGTCGAGGATGTAAACAATCAAGAGTTCATAACTGCAAAAGCTCTTGTGAGAAATAAAGATGTAGTCCCTGTTAGGGTTATGGATGTGAAAGACATTCCCATCAAGTTGGGTAGAAGAACTGTGGTAGGGCAGTGTTCTCTTGTAACATCGATATGCTGTATTACTGCGACTTATAAACCTTCGAAATCAAAGTACCCAAAGAAGCTGATAGGCATGTTCATTAACAAATGTCAAGATCTGGACAAAAAACAGTCCAAAAGGGTGAGAGACATGCTTGCAGAATTTCAAAATGTTTTTGCCGTTAATGAAAACGACAAAGAAAAAACAAGCATCGTGACTTATAAAATCAATACCGGAGATGCTTAACTAATTGGACAACATTCAAGAAGACTTTTATTGGCAAAACGAAAAAAACTAAAGAAATTTTTTGAGATATAAGCAGACAAGGGATCATTGAACCATTAAATAGCCCGTAAACTTCTTTAGTCGTATTGGTAAAGAAGTAGGATGGTTCCACACGCTTTTGTATTGACTACTAAGAAAAAAAGTTATCCTTGCCCAGAATTAATACCACATTGGATACTCTCTCTGGGTCTCGTTGGTTATCTACCCTTGATTTAAAAAGTGGCTACTGGCAAGTAGGAATTAAGCCTGGTGATAGGGAGAAGACAGCTTTTTCGATAGGATCGGGTCTTTGGCAATTTACGGTTATGCCTTTTGGGCTATGTAATGCCCCGGCTACATTTAAAATGCTGATGGAAGCAATTTTAAGAGGGATAACATGGCAGACATGTTTAGTATACTTGGATTACGTAATCGTAGTGAAAAGATCATTCGACAAGCATTCCAAGAATATAAGCAAAGTGTTACAATTATTACGAAAATCTTATTAAAATTCGAGCCCAAACCAAAAAGTAAGATGCTTGGGTAAGGGTGTCCCAATTGATTCTAAGAAAATCTTAGCGATTCGAGAGTGGCCAGTACCAAGAAATAAACATGAAATAAAAGTTTTGTACTTATAAGATTATGTACATATTACCGACGGTTTGTCAAAGGATTTGCTTACATTGCTAAACCCTTAACAGAGCTAACAGAAGAGGGAAAAGAATACTTGTGGAATGAAGAATGATAAAGAGCTTTATACGTTTAAAAAAACTTTTATTACACCACAAATCAGAAAAGTTTGGTTAAGTTTTTCCTTCTAATACATTAAATCTTAAAAATTAAAAAATTAAATAAACATTGAAGTTCTATCAGTATCTCTATTGTTGCAAGGTTCCTCCACTGTTGCACCATTGTTTGTTTTTTCCCAAATTTGTCGGTATAATTGAAGATTTGGCATATCCGACCATTTCTCTTCAAAATGTTTCGCCAATAATGAGGAAACATCTTTCAAATGTAAGGGGTTCACAAACACTTATCCTGGAGGGTTTGTTTTTGGTGGGATATAAGAAGCCGTATAGTTTTTTCAAAATATTGTTTGGCATTGCCAAAATGAGCCCTGTAACTTGGTTGACCCCTTACTACAATTTTTTCTGTATTTGTCTTGGTTATAAAAAAGCGTTTTGATGCATTAAACTAAAAGTGCTAATTATCGGGTTGTTTCACCACATTTTAACAAGCATATTTCCAATCGTAGACTTTGTCCCGAAGCTCAATGGGAGTTCCATATTCGGAAAAAATCTTGACGTATTTTTGAGGTAGGGTTATATTTATATGTTTTTTGATAACTTTCTCAATTGTAGCGAACACACTATCTGGCGGTGGAAAAGAGTGTCCTACATTCGAAAAGATAAACTCTATCTACCTCAAGTTTAAGTATGCGTTCTTTTGGAGCCATGAACACAACATCCCAATCATAGTATTGTTCTTATATTGTTGTAATATTTTCAGAAATATTAAGATTTTGTAGGCAATGGTAGCAATGGTGGCGGGTAGCGGGTAGTTACTCATCTATGATCCCGATAGATAACAGAACTACTTCAGGGATGCGCCAGTCCCCACGCGAGCCATGGTTTATCTCCTAATACCATAGGGAGGAAACCATTGTCCCATTCCCAATACCCTATCCAAACCTAATTACTACTACCATCCCTTGCCAGTAGTAAACTTTACCAAATCCTAGAGGAAAGCAATGTGAAACTACCTCTAGCATGATTCCCAAAAAAATCCTATGGATCGTCTCATGGTAAAAGATATCCGGAGTCTAAATGTTCCCCTAGTCGAATCTTCGGGGGGGAATGCTGTGAGCGCGCTTAACGGACTGGCTCTTCGCAGACGTGTTTCGATAGCGACATGGAACGTGCAGGGCCTTGTTACCCATCATGGCAAGCTGGACATCATCGAGCAAATATTGATTTAGTAGGCTTATGCGAAACACACTAGGCCGGACAAGGGCATTTTACATCCAGAAATGGCAGTACTATATATTTTTCAAGCCATCCAACAGATTCAATACAAGGAGTAGCAATAATAATCCCAAGACGAATACAAGGATGTGTGATGGGCTACAATCCTATCAACTCCAGAATAATGACTATGAGAATTAGTGCTAAACCATGCAACCTAAATATAGTACAAGTCTACGCCCCAACATCAACTAGCTCTGAAGAAGAAATCACACAATTTTACATCAATCTCGAAAAAACTATACGCCAAATACCCAGTAAGGAGATAACATTTTTTCAGGGCGAATTTAACTTTAATCAAGCACCTCATCGGAAGCCACGAACTGGGTGTAAAAAACGAATCTGGTCAAAAACTGGTGGAGTTCTGCCTATCACTAACATGACTATTACTAACAGTCTGTTTCCTCACCATCCAAGACGTAGATACACATGGACATGCCCAAATGGTCAATATAAAAATTAAATAAATTATATATTAGTTTATGCTAGATGGAGATCAAATATTAATAATGTCAAAACCTTACCTGGACACGAGTGCGGAAGTGACCACAAACTACTTTTGGCAAAAATAAAAATACATATCTCCGCTCCTCGTTAAAACCCAAGAATATGCACCAATTTGAGCAAGAATTAGAAGTAAATCTAGATCCTCTCCCGAGCGGAAACACAAATCTGACTAACGCGGATGAAATGTGGCAAAGCTTTAAAGAAACTTTGACAAATTTTAAAGAACGGGTATTACAGCAATTCAACGCACAAACAAACGTAAAAATCAAACAGTGGATGACCGACGAAACTTGGAACATGGTACAAAGAAGAAAGAATCTTAGAAAGGCAGGTATAAATACTGAAGAACAGAGAACTGAGTATAAAGATTTAAACAGGGAAATACAACGACTGATGAGAAGAGATAAGAACCAACATTTACAGAACATTTGTCTCGACATAGAAAAGTTCTCTAAGAATAATGAATCGCGTGAACTATTTAAATGTATTAAAGAGATCACAAGAAAATTCAGACCCAAATCGTGGTCGATAAAGGACGAGAATAAAACAGTGGTAACTGAAATAGGTAACGTCATCCAAGTTTGGCGACAATATTGTATGAATCTATATAAAGAAGCAGAATCTGAACAAAAGCCCAAAACTTCGTTTTCAATCAAGGATATGCAGCAGGAGCCCGACATCTTGAGAAGTGAAGTAGAACATGCGATTCGACATCTAAAAAACAATAGGAGTCCAGGAGAAGATGACATAAATGCAGAAATGCTCCCCGCGAAAGGTATTGATCTCTTGTGGAAAATCTGTAACAGGGTTTGGCAGACAGGACAGTGGCCAACCGACTGGTGCACCTCTACTCTCATACCGCTGCATAAAAAATGCAATAGTAGAACTATAGCACTGATTTCTCATCCAAGCAAGGTCATGCTCAGGATCCTGTTGCAGAGACTTGGAAATTTTTTAGAATGGCAAATACCACAATAACAGGCTGGTTTTGTGAAGGGAAAGGGTACGAAAGACCAGATTATGAATGTGCGGCAAATCATTGAAAAAACAAGAGAATATGGCAAAACTTCATACTTGTGTTTCCTGGATTACAGCAAGGCTTTTGATTGTGTCAACTGGAGACGACTTTGGGATGTCCTGTCGCAGATGGGGACTCCGCGACATCTGATTCAGCTACTGAAAGAACTATATAACAATAACATAACTCTAATGAAGGTGGATGGAAGAACCTCTAAACCTTTCAATGTGGAACGTGGTGTACGGCAGGGTTGTGTTCTGTCACCCTTATTGTTTAACGTATATGAAGAATATGTCGTAAAGAAAGCCTTGGACGGCTGAAAAGGATGAGTTGTCATAGGTGGCAGAAGGATGGATAATCTCCGCTACGCTGATGACACCACACTTATCGCCAAAGATGAGTAGGAAATGTCGAGTCTTATTGAACGAGTAGAGAGAGTGAGCTTGGAGTTCGGTCTACAACTGAATCGTCAGAAAACGAAACTTATGTAAATAGATCGCACGCACAGCATGGAAGAAATGCCTAATATTAAAGATGTTGAGAACGTGGGGGAAATAACTTATCTAGGTACCCACATCAGCAGAAATGTCGGATCAAGTTAAAAAATCAGAAGAAGGATAGCTCTTGGCAAAACGGCCATTACCAAACTTAACAAAATTTTAAAAGATCGGCATATAACAACCACAACAAATTGCAAATTAGTAAACACCCTCGTTTTTCCAATTGCGCTATACGCAGCAGAATCCTGGACCTTAAAAGCCACAGACATCGCCAAGTTGGATACGTTTGAGATGTGGGTCTGGAGATTACTGAGGATTCCCTGGACAGACCGCAGAATGGTCTGATTGTCAACTAAAATTAAACAACTGTTTCTTAAGTATTTTGGACATGTCAGCAGGAGAAAAGATGACAATCTCAAAAAACTTACGGTCCAAGGGAAGGTAAAGGGAACACGACCTAGAGGACGTTCTCCAAAATGATGGCTGGACCAGGTGAAGCAGTTTACAGGAAAATCTTTCCAAGACAGCAGAAGTACGTCAGATAGAGAGGAATGGAGGGAAACTGCTAAAAACACAACACGAGACTAACATAGGATCACGACGCTTCAAACATGAAGCTAACGACTATAGAGAGAAAGGCAATGGTAAACAACTGATGAGACCTTATTTAACCCTCTTTTATCAGTTTCGTTTCGTTTTGTTGTCAATATTGTTTTCTTTCTAAGTAGAAATTAAGTAAAGACACAAGAGCAACGAAACCACCAGGGTAGTATTAATAGTCATACTCCTGTCAGTTTGACAGTTTACTTTATAGACCCCTTGTTTTAACTTTCTTCACTGATAGTTGCCTGGTGCAAGTGAACCTACCACTATAAAATAGGTGGCGCCCGAGATTTTAAATAAAAATACCCGAGCTAGTGTAAAGGATTATTCTCGAGATATGAACCTTTATTAAACTTTGTACATTGGTACTTGTTTGACAAATCATCTGACAGTTCTATCAATAACAACCCCCTAAGCTAACATGATTCATCAGATACTTCACATCCTTACACAAATGAAAAGGTTGAACAGAAAACAATAAAAGAATGCAAATATAAATCAGAACAAAATAAAAGCAGATTATTCGAATCATTCATTATCAATTCAAAAACATTACTGAATCTTAATCTAGCTCAAAACATAATCATCAAATTTTTTAGGTTTTCTAATCGTTCTAGATACCCTTCCTTCAGATATTTCAGAGCCCTCAGTACTTTCTTCAGATTGGTTAGTAGAAGCAGAAGATGAGGTTTTTAATAGCTTTCTATTTCTCCTTAGTACACTTCCTGAGTCATCCTCCACTATATATGATCTTGGACTTGGATGTTCACTAATCACTGTTCCAGGCTCCCATATTCCATCTTTTCTGATAACAATTTTATCACCTTCTTTTATTTTCGGCAAATTCTTAACTCCCTTTCTGTCATAATAGTACTTTTGTACATGCTGATTATTTATCAGTTTTTCTCTGACTTCCTCAGTGTTTGTTCCTTCCTGTGTCAACAACCCAGAATGAACTGGTAATTTGTCTCGTAATCTTCGATTATTGAGAAGTTGACTAGGAGATAGTCCTATAGATACAATTGGTGAATTCCTATATTCTAGCAGACCCGCATGAAGGTCTTTGCATTTACGCATGATTGATTTGGCTATGCCAACAGCTCTTTCAGCCAAGCCATTTGATTGAGGGTATGTAGGACTTGAAGTGATTGTCTTAAATTGCCACTCACTCGCAAAACTCAAAAATTCGATACTACTGAAGGGCATATTATCAGAACAGAAAACGTCTGGAATACCTTGTGAACTGAAAATTTCGTTCAGTACCAAACTTATATCCGAGGATCGTTTGGACCTCAATTTACGAATTTCGAGCCATTTACTATAGGCATCTATCACAATAACCATCGGCTCCCTACTATTGAAAATTTTTAAATTAGGTGCTTTTGTTACTATTATTTTGATTTTATCAACAGTTTTCTTATGTATTTTATCGAATTTGAACACAACATCTTTTTTCAGTAAATCTCGAAGTGGGGAAGTTAGCTGTGATAAATTCGGGATAAATTTCGTTAGATATTTCAAAAACCCCAGAAGTCTCTCCAAAGATTTTTTATCTGATGGATATTCAAGAAGTGTAACAGCTTTGATATATTTGTCGTCTAACTTGACTTCATTTTTCGAAATAACATGTCCGCAATACCTGACTTGGCTAACTTTAAACTGAATTTTATATTTATTTAGTCTAACTCCAAATTGTTTTGCCCCTTCCAGGAAATTGATGAGGTTTTTATCATGTTCAATTTCGTTCTTTCCACAAATGACTATATCATCGAAATAAATGAAAACACCCGGTAAATCCCCGAAAATTTCCATATTTTTCCGCTGAAAAACTTCAGGAGCTGATGAAATTCCAAATGGAAGCCGGTTAAAACGATATCGAGCAAATGGTGTATTGAAAGTACATAAATCCGCACTTTCCTCGTCTAACTTTATATGCCAGAATCCTTCTTTCATGTCAAAAACAGAAAAAAATGCCATACCGGTCAATTGTGCAATTATATCTTCTGGTTTAGGGATGAGATATAATTCCCTTTTTATAGCACTATTCAAGTCTTTGGGGTCAAGACATAAGCGCAACTCACCATTGATTTTTTCTCTTATTACTAGGTTGTGCACCCAATTGGTTAGTTTGTCGACTCTAGAAATTATACCTCTTTCTTCCAATTTCTGAAGCGTCTCTTTTAGTTTCTCTAATAGAGCGTGAGGGACTCGTCGAGGGGGATTCACTACTGGTATGATATCAGATTTTATATGAATATGATACGTTCCAGGAAAATTCCCTGTACCAGTAAGTAAATTGGAATAATTATCAAAAAAATCATTTTCAGATCTAAATGAATGATTCAGAATACCTACTTTTTTAATGAGTCCAAAATTAACACAGTCACTTAATCCTAAAATCGGTACGGAATCAACATCGACTACTAGAAATTCAACAATTTCCCTGGATTTTTTTATGATAAAATTCAATTTAGCAATACCTAAAGGTTTGATTTTTGACGTATTTCCAAATCCTAGAATCATAATATTTGTTGGTTGCATATTTATACCTTAAAGTTTCGAAAAAAATTTCAACGGTAAACAATTTATTTCTGCACCACTTTCTAATTTTATTATGATTTTCAAACCATTGATGATGATATTTTCATACCAGACTTGTTGACGCTCAGTTTGTGTATTCCTTACTTCATTCACATATAACTCGAGATAATTATGTTCATTGGGATCCTCCCTGCAATCTGGATCGTCAGGCTCGGACTCATCTTCCTGTATTTCGTGAATATTTTTCTTGTTTTTCGAATATTCTGAACATTTCTTGACAAAATGTCCCTTCTTCTTACAAAACCCGCATTCTTTACCAAACGCTGGACAATTCCTGATTTTATGAGAGTAACCGCAAAATTTACAATCATCGATGACGTCTTTTTTGATTGATTTCGTTTTTACTACATTTACATTGACACTTGCATCACGTTGAAATTCTTCTATTTGTTGCTTACTGGCTTTTACTGCTCGACAATATTCCGAAACTTTTTCCAGGGTTATATTTCCATCTCGTAGAAGAACTTTCGGTGGGCGAAAAATTGATTCCATATTGATAACTTTATCTCTTAAATCAACGATTATTACGAATCAGTTCACTTCTGACACCATGTAAAGGATTATTCTCGAGATATGAACCTTTATTAAACTTTGTACATTGGTACTTGTTTGACAAATCATCTGACAGTTCTATCAATAACAACCCCCTAAGCTAACATGATTCATCAGATACTTCACAGCTAGAGCACCACTTTACACGTCTTGTGGGCAAATAGCCTTACAATAGTAACTCTTATGTGGCGAAAAGCTACGATAAATATCGATAATTTAAATACAACACATAAAAGTTAATTGTAGACCATTCTTTTTTAACAGAATTTTAATGCAATCAATATTAAAATCATGGTTAAAACTTATGTTTTATAAACAACTGTAACTAATCAGATAATAAATAATGTTATCGGCATGTTTGTTAATCCAAACATGGTTGACATGTACAGGAATAACTGTTGTTAGAGATCGAATGTGGTCGTTGATTAATAATTTTAGTTAACAAAAAATAAAATTAATTTAAATAATTAATTAATTTGATTCATTGGCAGTTGCTGTCGGAAATATTTTTATTGTATTGGTGCGTAAAATAAAATGCGTTGACAGAAATATTAATTAGTTTAAATTGTGTTGGTAATGTTGTGATCGTAATATTTTAAAATACACATAAACGTAAAGAAGCAAAACTATAATTAGGTTCAACAAAAAATAAACTTTCATAAATTATTTAAAAAAAAAATTAAAGTATAAAAAAAATTTAAAATTAAAAATTCCAGAATGAAAGTTTGAAATTGACAATTTTTTCTTTCTTGTAAAGTCAGCAAGTGGAATTTACTACTATTTTCTTTAAATTAATAAACTTATATCTGTCACTTCAGTAAGTATATAATTTAATTTGAACACAAAGTAACTAATTCTCATTACCATGGACAAATAACCATCGATAATATAATATATAAGAAACTTAAACTATAACGTATAACAGAAGAAAAGACATTTTTAATAAGATGTTATTAAAGATGAGTTCCAAGTAAACTATTATTAATCTAAAGTCGCACTTTGACGCAATTAAAAAATATATAAAAATTACCTGAAACAATTTAAACTGGTTCCTCTTTGAAATAAAAATGAATATTTTTTGTAAGCACTGTGACTTGAAGGAGTAGTTAGATAATTCTTAAGGGTTGTAAATCAAAGAATTACGTGACCACCGAGACTAAGCGTGGACTGTATATTTAAGGATAGGATGTGACTAGCGTAGATTGACTAGAAAGAATGTCGGCTTTAATAAAAAAAAGACTTACCATATTATGAATACAGGTAATAGTTAGGTTAGGTTAGGTATCATGTAAGTGGGGCGTGGTCACCCCTCCACCGCGACCCGTGGTAGGTCTATTGTAGCTCACCCCTAGAGGTCACAGTTCACCGCACAATCCAGCCCTTCTCACGAAGTTCATGGTTGTATAGGGTGGGATTTTTTTAAAATCGGTAGGTCTAGATTGGTGTATCCAAATATGTTGAACCTTACTCTTCCCAGGCCGGGGCATGAACAAAGTGTATGTTCAGCAGTTTTGTCTTCCACGCAGTAGAACCGACAGTCTGTTTGTTGGTTCAGATTTATCTTTCTGAGGTGGTATCTTAGACGACAGTGTCCTGTAAGTAGTCGTATTAGAATACGCAGGTCATTTCTGCTCCATTCTAGGATCTGCTTAGTTTTGTTTCTCGAGGGTTAAAACGGTAGAAACGCCTTCGAGTGGGTTAACCCTGGTATGTCGGACCAGTACGTGAGTATTTTTCTCTCCGCCCAGTCCAAAATAATTGTTTTGGCGGCACTTGTAGTAACTCCAAAAACCGGTTCTGGTCCAGTGAACGCAGATTCGGCCCCCTGTTTCGCAATGGTGTCGGCTTTTTTGTTTCCTGGTGCCCAAGTACCCACAGTAGGGTCACCCTGTTGTTCGCACCAAGGTAATCTAAGGATTCGATGCAATTTCATACAAGTTTAGAATTTATCTTGTTGAAGCTTAGTGCTTTTATAGCAGCCTGGCTGTCTGATATTATACTTATGTTTTTGTTTGCTAGTCTGTCTGTTGGTCAACTATCTTGCACACAATTCGATAGCGAATACTTCAGCCTGAAAGATTGTAGCATACCTGCCAAGACTGGTAGATATTTTAATCTTTGGTTTCCTGCTGAAAACACCAGCCCCAACTCCATCTGGGGTTTTTGAGCCATCTGTGTACATTACGTATTCAGTCTCTGGCAAGATGATTTGTGCCCTCACCCATTCGTCTCTCTTCGGAAAGAGGATTTTGAACGACTTTTCTACGTGTATTTTTGTGGCTAGCAAGTCAGGAACCATCCCGAGAATTTGGTGGTTTTTTGTTTTACTCAGTATTCCGGAGTGATCCCCGAGTTGCTCGTTATTAATTTACTCTCTCCGTATAGGACAGGCTGCCAAAGCTTATCTAGCTTTTTTCTTTCTGTAAAAGGAATAATTACAGTTTTCCGGGGGTTGACAGACATCTGTTCCCTCTCGCACCATCTTTATACTGTGTTAAGGGCTTCTTGGAGGACGTTTGAGATCGTCGCTTCAAATTTCCCTCTATTATAACCAAATCATCCGCATAGCATTGAAAATCTACTCCCTGCATGGAGAGCTCGCTCAGTAGAGATTCGACTAGAAGTGACCACCTTAGAGGGGAAAGTACCCCGCCTTGTGGACACCCCTGCGCCGCCCTGAACCTAATCGACTCTCCATGCAGTGATAATATTATATATCTGTTTTCAATCATGTTTTTGATCCAGTTACAGATTTAACTGTCTATTCCTCTATCCCTAATTGATGTATAGAGTGACTGTGGTAAGGCGTTATTAAACGCTCCTTCTATATCTAAAAAAGCTGCTAGCGCAATTTCCTTATGTTTGCCCTTCTAAATGAGGTCAGGAAAACACCTTCCTTCCCTGGAGACTTGTATGGGGAGAAATAGTTCACCGCCCATTGTACCGATGTTGGGGTGACCACTTTTGAAACATTTTTCCAGTCCTTCCTTTTGGATCGTGATGTCAATATCATTGAGATTGGAACTTGCTTCTGGTCCCTCAAAAGCAGACTGCCGGGAAAGTGGGTCTGCAAGAGAGTCTCTAACGTAAAAGAGCCATCTGGTCGTTTTATCGATCCAATCTCTTGCGTCGGATCTCTGGCGAGAGCCTTATGGATTCTTGTTCTGGCAGGTAGATCCAATATACTCTGGCAGAACCTCTTCCAGGATTTTCTTTTGGCTTTCCTTATTTCTTTGTTATAAGTCGTTAGAGCTGTGTGATAGATTTTACAGCAACCTGTATCTTTAGCTCGATGTAAGAGACGTCGAACTTCTTTTCCTTGCTTGTCTAAGCTTCTGCTTCACCAGGGTGTACTTCTATGGTCCCTCTTCTCCTTTAATGGGCAGTTTTTCTTATAGGCCGTTAGAAGGGCGGATGCGATATGCTCATTCGCCGCTTCTATTTCGGCTCCATTTTGTATAGTGCTAATACCGTTACCTAGGTGCTGTTGGAGGGATTCACAGTACCCTTTTCAATCTATGCATTTTGGATCTCGAAATTGCACTATCGGACGTTTTTCTATCCTCATGTCAAATCGTATGTGTCTATGATCTGCGCATGAGGGCTCGGTAGAAGTAATATTATTGCGACTTTTTACGATCGACCGTTTCTGCTTCAAGTATGAATTCCTGCCCTTTTGGATGTAACATAAAGTCGATTGTAATGTATTTCGTTTAAATATTTTTGCGAACAAAGAAATATCGTTTGAGATAATTGCACAAGCAATTAAACAACTTTATTACGAAGGTGATGCTGATACCCACCCAGCGGTTAAACAAAGTAGATAGTAGGATGGGACTGATACCCATTTTCTGGGTACGAAAAAAACTAGGAGCGGCCGTAAAAGTGAATGTTTAACTTGAAATTCTTAATAAGTGTTTTTGCTTAATTCAAACTTTTCTTTTTTAAAAAGGTTCGTTTTGCATACATACAAACATACATATAGTCACGCGTTTTTCCCGTAGTGGTAGACAGAGACCACTTCCTTCCACTTGCTACGATTCTAACACACATTTTTTGCCTCCTCTACTTTCATCAGTGCTCTTATACATGCTCGTTGGTTGTTGGTACTCTTGACCTGGCCTTTTTTTCAAAACAATGTTGATATGATCGAGATATGTTCGCCGAGGTCGACCTCTCCCGACTTGTCAATTTACACTCGCCTTATAAATTTGTTTTGTCAGTCTTTCTTTATCCATTCTTTCTACGTGTCCAAACCATCTAAGCATTCCTTTATCCATCTTTGTAACTATATCTTTTATACCACAGAGTTCTTTTATCTCACAATTCTTTACTTTATCCAACCTAATTACTCCGGTTATACTTCTCAGACTACTAATCTTCGTAGCATTAATCCTGTTTTCATGCTTCTTTTTTCAAACCCAACTCGCACACAACATTCACACCTCTATGCACAGCAAGACGTGCCTTTTTTAACATTTTTCGGCTGCTTATAAAGCTATGCAGTGACCCATTTATTTGTTTTCTTTCCAACACCCTTCGCTCAATGTCACTGTCATTCTTTTCATCTTTCGTAAACTTTGAACCCAAGTACACAAATTCATTTACTTCTTTCACTCTTTCTCTTTTACTTAGAACTTCACAGTTTTTCATGCTTTCTTCTCTTTTAAAAACCATTGTTTTGCTTACATTTATTTTCATCCCTTTGATTTTCAGAGCATCATGCATCAACCATCAACCATCAACCATCGCCTGCAACTTTTCTTTAGATGACGCTAATATGACGCTAATTAGTCCAGTAATTGCACAAGACACAACAATACTTTGTTTTTATCATCAAAAAAGCACAATCAGCACAAAATTTTATTTAATAGTTGTGGTAGAAAACAATAAGTTGTTCTATTTCATCAATGTACCTATTAGTATAATATAAAAAACTATGTAACAAAATGAAATCTATCGTACCTCCGATGCTAATTCCGCCCCAAAACATTATTGTATCTCCTCCATAAAAATAAAACTCCAGTACATTCTACAAGCATATTTAATTGCCCGGTACTCTTTAAACTCTTACAAGTTGTAGGTCAGGATTTATTTGAAAACTTAAGTCGATATCTACTTAGATTGTGTCTGCTTAGGGCACCTTGTTCCAAGCAACTTGAACTTCGTGGATTAACTATACCAAAGTATGTGGAGGATGGTGCAAAGTGAAAAGTCTTCTGTCCATCATATCCCACACATGTTTAATAGGATTTTGGGGCTTAAATGTACTTTAGCACACTTACCAAAAAAAAAAAACAATTTTAGTCGATGCGGCTTGTAAACCTAAGCCGAATGACACCACACTCAGGTTGAGGACATGCCATGTTTAAAAGTTAGGTCTCTTTTAATTTTTAACTTTCCGATTTTTGGAGGCCCATTTTTTTGGCCAAAACTTTTGTGTACAGTTTATAGGATGATTTTATTTCATGCAGCATGATCAACCGAGTCGATTGGCACCACTCCCAAGCTCAGCAAACGGCCCTTTCAAAAGTTACAACACTTTTTAATTTTTCAGTTTTAGTGGCGTGTTCTCATCTTGGTGCAAATCACTATACTGCCACCAGTGTCATTTGACGCAGTATAACCAACCGAATGGAATAAACTACGAATGTTGAGTTAACGACTGGTCAGCCGTGTCATTCGACGCAAACCAATCTTTCAATTTTTAGAAAAACATTTTTTCACCCCTCTTTACCATCGATTTTTATATAATTATAGACAACAATCCTAATCAAATGAAAGGGGTGGGGACCCCACCTTTTACTCATCTTAACAATCTTAATCAAATTTAACGTTTGTTAAGATGATTACATAAAAATTGACAGTGAGGGATGAAGGGGATCGGGGCATTATATAGGAAACCAAAAATAATACGAATATTTTATTTTTCGAATTGCAAAGTTTATTGCACCTACCGTTCACTAGCGGAAATCACCGTATATACCGCGTATTGCTCGAAGCAATGCCTCGAAGGGATCCATTTTCTCCTTTCGAATCATGCGACGCCAGCCATACTCTCGCATGTAGTCAGCGAACCCTTCTCTGGAAATATGCCTACCACGAAAAAAGTCTTTGACCGGGCGCCAAATTGTATAAGTGTTAGTAGAGATTTTTCCAATTCTAAGGTAGTCAAGGGACCGGTAAGTTCAAGAGTATTATTTATAAATCGTAATATGTAGTTATTTATGAATCTTAACTTATAGGCTACTACACGTTGTAATCGAGGGAGTGTGCAGAATTTATTGAGTGTGGGAATTTTTTTAAACTTAGTAGCACTAATAGAGTTAGAGATTAGGACCTTAGTTTTGATTTCAGGTAATTCGGATAAATCTGGCAATATAGGAAAATTATCAGCATTATTAATTTGAGGATAATTAAGAAATTGGGTAACAAGCCACCATAGGCGAGATGCAGATAAATTAACAGTGGTTGAGCCTCTGGACAATATGTCTGCGGGATTATCATAAGTATTGACATATTTCCAACTTAAAGTTTTCGTTAAGTTTTGTATTTGGGCCACACGATTGGCAACAAAAATTTTTAATAGATGTGGTGAGGTATTTATCCAGGATAGCACTATTTTTGAATCCGTGTAATAAATAATAGAATCAATTTTTAGATATAAGCTAGAAATAAGTTTATTCATTAACTCTGCAAGCAATAATGCAGCACATAATTCTAGTTTAGGGGTGGTAATAACTTTAAGAGTTGCTACCTTTGTTTTCGCACATATCAGATATGAATGATAAGTTTCAGTATTATCCAAAGATCGCGCATAAATGCAACAACCGTAAGCTAACTCAGAAGCATCCGAGAAGCCATGTGTCACCTAGAACAGATATATCAGCTTTAAGGGGCATTTTTACAATAAATCGACCCGTTTCATCTCTAACCGTATTATTTTGGAAGTGATGTTCACAAAAGGTTTCTTCTTTTGAAAGATGAGGTTTGTTGTAGATGCTTTTGATTTTCCAGAAGTTTTCGATTTGATTATGTAATTCATCATTGGTAATATTTATGTGACAATAAGGCTTTTTAGAGTATGTATTAATACGTGTTAAATCGATAGTACCGGCTATTACCCAACCGAAATGGGTTTTTTTGTAGAAATGGAGCATTTTTTCCCAATTTGTGCTGTCCTACACAGAGAAGATCCCAAAAGGTTTCAGCACCTATTAATATTGATGCACTGATATCGAAAGTTGGATCAGCAAGAATCATATTGTTTGGAATGTTTAACTGGGCTTTGTCAAAGGACTTACATGGCACATTACCTGTAATATTTTTGATTACCAAACAGTTTATGTTTGAAGAAAAGGCATTGATACGAGATTGTATTTTAACACATGTTTTAGAATTTATATTTGAGGAAACTTGATTTATTCCTGAAATGGAAGTTTTTATTTTTTCCGGTTATATTTTAAGTCTCTTACAAAGATCGGATGTTATTAAATTGCATTGGGATCCGCTATCCAACAATATCCGACAAATATATGCCTCTCCATTTCAGTCAAACACCTTTACAACAGCAGTTGATAAAAGCATACAATTTTGTGAAATTACCGAACAGTGAGATTTTACAGAAGAAGTCGACATTTCGCTCATCGAATGTATGTGCATCAAAGTTTCTATCACTACCAACATGTACGGCAGCGAGAGACTCAAAGTCTGTCGGATTTTGAGAGTAAGGGACAGATTTCAAATTCATTTGATTTTGATTACCGTTATCAACGTGAAGTAGAGTATTATGTGATCTGGAGCATATACAACAAAAAGCCTTGCAGTCTTTTGTAAAATGATTTTTACGTAAACAATTAATACATAATTGCCGACGTTTGGCTTCATCAAAACGAGATTTAATATCTAATTCTAAGTACTTAGAACAGTTAGTTAGAACAGTCTTTTCCGCAAAATGTACACTTTGGGGTAAAAGTGGAAGCTAAAGCTTTTATAGCAGGAATAGGTTTAGATTTAGTTTGAATAGTCGACTGCGTTTTACCTAATGTGTGTTTATCTTCCTCGAGAGACTCAAAAATATCGCATCTTTCACGTAAAAATTTTAAGAAATCGATCAATTGCTCGTTTTGCACGTTTAGATTCACAATTTTTACGAGCTGCGAAATTGAGTTTATTGTTGAGCAAATATGCTAAGAGGGTGTCCCAATGTTGGATAGGTTCATCTAAAACCTTTAATGATTTAAGTATTCTAGTGCTTTCGTCATGTAATTGAGAAAGTGTGGTATATGATTTCCTGACAATAGCTGGCAAATTGAAAAGTGATTTTATTTGATTATTGACAAGTTTTTCAATAATTTCGTATTTCTCAAGTAAGCAGTCCCAAGCAATCTGATAGTTTGCATCAGAAATTTCAAGAGACTCAATAAGCTTAAATGCCTCTCCCTTTGGTGAAAGACGTAAATATTTTAGTTTTTGTGCTTTAGGCATGCAAGGATGTTTATCTACAACAGATATAAAGGTTTCTTTAAAAAACAGCCAGTTTTGATATTGTCCGTCAAAAGAAGGAAGGTTTATGTCAGGAAGTTTTATATTGTAGTTTTGTGGTGATGAAGGGTTTGCATTAGAATTAGGTAAAGATTTATGTTTCAATAAAATTTGTTGAGCTGGTAATGCTATAAAATGTATCCTCAAAACTTGTACGTTCTTTTTCGTCTGGAATTAAATCATCACCCGTCTGAGATTCAAACTCAATTTTTATTGGGTATCATTGAATTTATCAAGTATATTTAATGTTGATTTTAGGCGAGATTCTAGATTTATCAAATCAGGATTATCATTATTATGTATTTTAGTATTAACAAATGTTTTGAAACAAGTTAAGTCAGCTTTAAGAGACTTTCTAATATTTTTTAAGCTAGTGATATTTTCAGCTACATCAGACATGTTAAATGGATTAAGAGAGCTTTTACATTAGTTGATTCAGAATGAAATAGGATTGGGTAGGTATAATTAGGGATAAAGGATGCTGCACACTTACCTTACGACAAATTTTTCAAGTTTTTGGCGTGGCAGTTTCCACAAATAACTGTATTATCCGGCTCGAAGATCCATGTTTTGTATATAGAGCTTTATATACCTTTAATTCAGCATGGGATACGAAAAGGATGGTGTAGGAAAGCGTTTCTCAAACTGTGGGGCGCGCACCCTAAAGGGGGGCGCGTTTACATGATTGGGGGGGGGGCGCAGTACAGATTAAAAATAAAATGGTAATGATAAAATGCTACAGATAGATTTTTAAAAAATCTTTATTGAAATTTTACTTACTTAATGATAACAAAGAAACATTCTAAGGACTAATGGCTAACATGAGCTTGTTTTAAGGCGCACAACTTCTCTAAATTTGGTTCTATGTTAGAGATGGCCACTCTGAGTTCATTTTATACTTGAAGTTTATTTCTGTATTTAGATTTCACGACAGCAAGTGCAGAAAATCCAGATTCACAAAGGTAGGACGTTGGAAAAGGCAACAGAATTCTAAGCGCTTTGGCTTTTATAACGGAGTAGTCGTTTGGAAGTTCAGTCCAGAAGTTTGTCAAAGATTTGTTAACAAAGTTTGATTTTTGTAAGGGATTTGTTGAAATATTTATCAGTTGTTCTTCTTCTTGCAGTGATAGTCCGACAGGTCTATTTTCGAATGGATTTAAAACCCAGCTCCAGTCTGACAACTTGATATCTTTCTCTGCAAAGAAGTATCGCTTGAAATTCTCAGTTAAGTTTTCTAAATGGCTTCCTATGATTTTTAGCATCACAGCTTTATAAATATCTTCCAATGGGGAATCTTGCACAAAATCGCAAAATGTGGGAAACATTTCCAAACTGTTTTCTTTCAATTTGTTATGCCATAACTGCAATTTCTTACAAAAAGCATCATCAATCTTTTGACTTAAATCAAATATATTTACGTCTTTTCCTTGCAGCTGAAGATTAAGTATATTAAGTTTTTCAAAAATATCTACTAAATAAGAAAGCTTCAGTAAAAATAATTTGTCGAAAAAATCTGTTGAATGCTTGTGACCTTCCTCGCTTAAAAATATCGCTATTTCCCTTCTTAATTCAAAGACACGCTTAACCGTCTTACCGCGTGACAACCATCTGGATGAGGAATAAAACAACAAAGATTGATGCTTAGCTTCCATATCTTCACACAGAACAGAGAACATCCTTGTTTTTAGTGGTCTGGTTTTTATAAAGTTAACAACTTCAATAACTACTGTCAAAATCATGTTTAGTCCAGGGCTTAGCAATTTTGATGCTAACGCTTTCCGATGTATCATGCAGTGCGTCCAGATAATTTCTGAGGATTCCTTTTTTACTAGCGCTTGTAAACTGTTGTATTTACCAGACATGGCTTGAGTTCCATCGGTGCAAATCGCAACACAATTTTTCCATTGCAAATTCATTTTAGTAATAGAATCATTTGTAATACACATATTTTAGAACATTGACAGAATCTAATGTAGCAAATCAAATGGGAATTATTACTAGAGTCAGTTGCTTCGTCAAGTTGTATAGCAAACAACTTTCCAGTAAGCTCAGATTCAAGCTGCTGCTGCATATTAACTGATATATCGTTAATTCGTCGACAGATTGTATCATTTGACAGAGGAATATTGTTAAGTTGTGAAGTAAAATTTTCACCAAACATTATTTCTACAATGTCTTTGCAAGCGGGTAAAATAAGTTGCTCTGCAATAGTGTGCGGTTTTTTGCATTTAGCTACTTTGTATGCCACTTTATATGATGCCAAGAGAGCCTTCTCATTTACTGCCAGTACTCTATGGAAGCTGGATTTTTGTTTTTTAAACAATCTGAGTTTCTCTACAAAAAAATCTCGCGGTTTATTGACATATTCTCTGTGCAGCGTTTCTAGATGCCTCTGTAATTTATTTGGTTTCATGCTATCTGCAGCCAATACTTTTAAACAGATAACGCATTGTGGTTTTTCTTCGCCACCTACTTCAAGGCTAGTAAAGCCCAAATTTAGGTATGATGGGTCATATTTTCTTGTTTTAGATTTCGGACGATTTCCACCTGAACCTGTCGATGTACAAGCCCCGTCATCCTCAAGTTTTCGTTTTAAAAATTTATCCATACTACATCTACTTATACACTCACACTTCACAATAATGCTTGCTTATTGTTAAAACACCTTCACTGAGAGACTGAGAATACCGTATGTGCGCTTCTGTATTTATAGTCGCGTTCAGACAGTTCGAGAAAGATCAGGAAGCTTGAATACGTGGCACGAACGCCGCGAACTTTCCGACAGCATCTTTGGCGCTCTCGACGAGACAATGTTTCCTATTTTAGTCCAAAGTCCTAGGTCTACGGATTGGGGGGTGCAACATTTTTTAAATTAAAACAGGGGGGCGTGAATAACAAAAGTTTGAGAACCGCTGGTGTAGGAATAATGTGGTATTATATTAAAGGTTTTAATTACATTAGCAAAAAACAAAGCTTTTAACAATTCAAAGATAAAGAAATATCTACTTGACGTATTGTCATCAAAACAAAACACCAAACACGGATGTCTTTATTATTGAACCTTATTGATTCGTTGCTGGAGGTGGGATGAGAACGTTACTTCACAACGTGGCATGATTCCGTAACTACAGGTGGGAATCAAACGATAGTTCGGAACGGAACACCTAGATTATTTTAACGCATGTAAATAAAATTAAATAAAATATGTTCATTACTTTTTTAACCTAAAAAAACTTGATAAATACAATACAGTAGTAATTTTTTGTTTTACTTTGAGGACATGTATGTTTTTAAATATAAGAAACAAACTGATTGTTGATGATTTATAAATTTTAAGCAATTTTTTTGTTATTTTCCTTTGTCATTGTAAGTAAATTTAATACTTGCATTTATTTATTTTTTAAATACATACAATTTTAATGAATTAAGTGATTTGCTGATAGAAGTGTTGTGAAATTATATTTATCATTGGCTATTATGACTCTAATGATTAATGGTGTTAGGTAAAGGTGTGAATCTGACAAAATATTAATTTGTATTTGTGTCCTTAAAATTAAGAAATGATTTTTTAATTAATTTTTATTGTGTTGAGTTAATGGTAAGGCTAATTGACCAAAGTAATTGCGTTCAGTTTTTTTTATTGCTCCATATTAGGACCATTTCGTCAATTATTATTAATTTATTTGTATTGTTAATATTTATAATTTTATGTAATGGAATTCGTGACCTAGGAAAAAATTTTTATTGTACGAATTAAAAGCGACCTAATAAATATTTTTACAGACTGATTTCCTTATTAAAAAACAATTTAACTTATTCATTTAAGTATAAAGGGTTATTTATTTAAAAATAACCAAGAGCTACAAAAATAATAGTAAGAAATAAAATATTAAAATATAATGATTATTAAAAATAATATAAGCAACGATATTTATAATTAAACAAAAACAAATATCTTATACCTTTGCTTTGATTGTCAATTAGATAGATACCAAAAGTATATTTTAAATATTTTTTAATTTACTTTATAATTTTACGATATTTATAAGATTGCATTACTATAGCGGGAGGAAAGTAAACCAAACCTTTTTTAAATATAATACATATATTCATATAGTCACGCCTAGACAAAGGCCACTTCTTTTTTCTTGATGCGTACCTTACACACGTCTTTCGCTTCTTCTCCTTTTATCAGCACATTCAGACATGCTCTTGCGACTAGCCCATTTACACTCCCTTTATCAATTTGTTTTATCAATCTTCTTTTATTCATTCTCTTTACGTGTCCAAACCAACTAAGCATCCCTTTATCTATCTTTGTTGCCACATCTTCTTTTACACCATAGCGTTTCTTTATCTTACTATTTCTCACTTTCATGCTTTTTCTGCCAAACTCAAAATTCACTTCTATACATAAGTGTCGGAACCAGCACTCCTTTATGCACAACCAATCGTACCTTTTTTGACGTTCTGGCTGCTCATAAAGTTTATATGGAATATATTTTGGATGTTTTTTAACTTGACCTTATGGTACAGAGTATAAAGCAAGGTACCAAAGAAATCATCCCAGTACTTGAACTTAAAAAACAGTATGCCTTTTATCCCACAAGAAATTTGGCTTCCTTCGAGAAGACTGCCAACCTGCTTGCATTCACAGACCTTCAGATACTGGAGGAAAAATCATAAAACAACTTTTGTCTTTTAAATTTGTTGTAAGCAAGTCTGCTATGTAATCTTGACTTAAACTGTTATATTAGATTTCTAAATATAACTTTTTATAATGAAAGGGTAATTCGGAAACAATTTTGTCGATGACTTCTGACAAACAAATTTTTTTATATTATTTATTGTTGACAATTATTTGATTCTTCCTAATAATAAATGATTAAAACATAACCAATACAACCAAGTTTCATAAAGTAGTTTTGTTGGATTTTGTTATGTGAAAATACCTAAATCGGAAAACTTTATTGGTGCTAGATTTTTTTAAACTTTCATGATTATGCAAAATCGAATGTGCTTTAGACTTTTACAAAATATTTCACCGAGGATCACAATAACGAAAAAATTTTACCTACAAAGTTTTTTGACGGAGTGTCATTACCAAAAGGTAAACGAAATGCCTTTAGGTTGTATAAAATTTTTGTTCTTTACAATATTGTTTTAGTAAACGCACTATGCAAGATAATTTTTTGGTATATTTTTTATTTGCTACTCTTTTACCAATAAAAATTTTCAAATTTCACGAAAATAGGAATAATAAATTGAGAATACTTAAAAATGAATCAATCAACTGATTTGGAAATTGTAAAACGTAATTTTGTTTACCAATTATGCTTTCGTTACAAATAAATCATTATGTGGTCTACTTTTTCTCCCGGTCTTAATTCTAACGCGTGAATGGTACAAATTGCTTTAATTTAGTATTCATTTCAATAAACACATTTTAAATCAGTTTTAAATCAGTTTTAAATCATCTCATTGGAATTGACACTTAATGCGTAGGTGAGCAAAATATCTGTATATAATAGACTTAAGCTGCAACTCAAACTATATTGATAAATAGCAAGTGATTGTCGTGACAAGAATAATTTGCCTCATTAATTAAACGGTCCTAAAACTAGTTTAGCTCTAAATCATATTACATAAGACAATGGCCAATAGTTGGATATTTTTGGTAATCTTTTAATCAATGAACTGGATATGATTTTAACTGGGTCGATATGTAGGTATTAAATATTAAACACTTTTTGTATTGTGGGTAATAATTTTTTATTGATTTATTCAGTATACTGCCTATTACTTCGCAATTATTACCAAACAATGGCAATAAGTAATTTTTTTAAAATCATAAGTTACATAAAAAAATAATAACCTGGCAGGTGTCCAGCGGTTGCGTTATTATCCCCTAAAATAAACAGGGCAACAAATTTTAAGCTTTTAAAAGTTGATTTTGATCTGACATAGAATGATACGGAATAATTTAGGCATGCTTAATTCAAATCCGAGATTAATTTTTACCTATCACGTAATCGTTTTGTTAATGTATTTGTATTTTTATTTAAAACTTATTTTTTATTATTTTATTAATCCAATTTTAATACGCATTGTGTTAAACATTGTTTTCTGTTTCTACTATTTTTTTTTTGCCTTGTACCCCACTTTCAAGCAGTTTTGGCAAACTCCAATTTTGTCCATCTCTTTCGTATTTGATCCGTATGATAAACATCGAAAGCAACTAATCGGTTCCACACTCTCCACCAGTATACATGACAGCCATCCCATTTTAATATTCTTTATTTTCTTTGGACCTTTAGGTTCCTATTCCAATTTTGTAACCACCACTGCCATGGAGACCTTTGTTAATGTCTTTAGTACTTTAACTGCCGTTTCGATTCCTCCTGTCTCTTCTTTTATTCCAAGCAACTATGTCTGCCACCGGGATCGCGAGGTCCAAGCCAAAAATAATATTTAAAGTGACCAATCTTTTCCTAACACTGACTTTTAACTTTTTGTTTCTGTCTTCGATCACACTTCTAAAAATTTCTTCTTTACCCTCTCTCTTTACATTCACTATAATGTCTCCTGCTGCGTTTTTTGGATACTACACCTCGACTCTTAGTTTTTTTTTTACCCGAATTTAAATCTTCTTAAGATCTAATTTATTACCCCTTTTATGGAGCGCAACCAGTGTCTCATAGGCCGCTGTCACTTCCGTACGTAAGTATAAGCGTACATATTTAATCCTTTAAGTGATTTGTGTTGTATGTCACGTGAGAGAGAGAGGCTTACTTTTAAGATTTTTAGGTACGCGTACCTAACATAAACGTCACATTTACCGTTAAGTGACTTGTGTTGCATGAGGCTTACTTTTAAGATTTTTAGGCACGCGTGCCTAACATAAACGTCAGCTCTCCAATTATCTGACATAACTGTCATTCCGTAGGTGCTCTAGACCTAGCTGGTGTAAATTCAACATTGTTACGTTGACTTCTATAAAGACATCCCCTTTTTTTAAACAGGAACGCAGGGGTATTATTTATCGTCGTATCGAGTCTTTGTGCACTAGTATCACAATGATTACACTCACGCAAAAATCCGATTTTGTTTGGCGGTTTAACTTGCTGGCACTATCACGTATTGTAGTATAGTGAATAGTTTTCTTTAGCAACCACCTATGTGTGAGGATTGAGCCTAGAACTTGCTTCGAGTATGTTCTCGAAGGGATTCTCTGTTTTCGTTTTTTGGTACTCTTTTTGTATCGTCTCCTCTTTTCTATTTTCCCTCAGAGATATGGGTTTTTTGACCTGTTATTTTATGATTTTACTTTTTGAAGTCATAATCATTGTCAGGGTTTTTTAAGTTGGATTTAAGATTTGAAGACGCTCTCACGGGATGTGATCTCTTTTACAATAAGGAGTATCATCGGCGATCACTGTGTATGATTTTGGATCTATATTCTCGATTTTTTTTACGTTGGTTATCCATAAACAGTCATCACTTTTTAAAGGAGAGTTTAATCAAGTTCTATTACTTCTATTGTAATTTGCAGTATATTTACGTATTTTAATTTTTTTTTCCGTATATACTCTGCAATGTACGTCCAGGTCAGAATGACATAGATTAGCTTTGCACGTTGGCAAAGTCATTCTATGGCTTTTGCCCATAATTAATTGAAATGGGGTTGGTTAATTCACACTTTTATTTGAAAGAACCGTAACTTTAAAGTCCGAGATTGGGGTCGCCACTTTTTAATAATATCTTAATTAATATTTTTAATGCTGCTCAGACTTGGTCATTTGACTTTGAATCTTGCCCATGTGGTTTTGTATCATTGTACAATGAAGAACCGACCCTCAGATCGCACGGAAAGGACCCGGAAACAGCAAAAAACACTGCGCCTCCGCGAGGCACCGGACCGCTAAAGGCAGGTAATCCCCGGGCAGCTATCCGGCGACCCAGAACCACGCTGCACCCAATCCAGTACCTTCCTACCTTTCTTTTCCGTTTATACTTTGCAATGTACGTCCTGGTCGGAATTACATAGATTAGCTTTGCACGTTGCCAAAGTCGTTCCAGAACTTCTGCCCATAAATAATTGAAATGGGATTGGTTAATCCACACTTTAATTTGAAGGTATCGTAACTTAAAAGTCCAGGATTGGGATCGCCATTTTTAACAGTTTTTTTCCTTTTTTACTGCTTCCTTAACTTGGCCATTTAACTTTGAATACAGCGGACTGCTAGTAGTGTGTTTCAAACCATACTTGTAAAAAAACTTTCTAAATAAAGAGCTGTCCGATTTTAGTATATTGGGTTTACCCCCATAAAAAATATCAATTTGGCAATTACCTCTTTCGCTACTTGCGAATTTAAGGATGCTATCTCTAAATTTGTAAGTTTTTAAGATAATTCTTGCCTTCGACGTCACATAGATTCACTGCAATTAGTCTCAATATTAGAGTTATACTTTCCGTCTCATGTAAACTTTGAACCCAAGTATACAAACTCATTTATTTGTTTCACGTTTTCTTCTTCAATCAGCATTTCGAAGTTTGTTATGCTTTCTTCTCTTTCAATAACCATTATTTTTATCTTGCTAACATTTAATTTTATCCCTTTCAATTTAAGGGCATGAGGCATAATATTAATCATCGTCTGCAACTCCTTAGATAATGTTAATATGGCCTGATCATCGGCGTAAATGAGGCATTTGACGATCATCTCAATACATACGCACTTTCAAATCTTGCAAACAACTGTTTATGTATAAGTCAAACAGCCCTGGCGAAGCAACACATCCATATATTTTTTTGTGTTAAACCAGTCTGTGTAAGATCCATTTATCCTAACACAAGCACTGAAATCCTCGTAAAGTGATTTCAGCGCTTCTATTAAACTACCGCCCCCTCCATATACATAGACAATGTTGACCACAATTTATCTCGTACATTTTTATAGACCTTTTCCAAGTCTACAAAATTGCAGTAAACCTTTTGACTTTTTGACTTTTCTTCGTAAAAAAAGATCATACAAGCATTTTCTTCCTCTTCTTAATCCAGCTTGCATATGTCATATCTTTTTATCGGTTTTATTTATCACTTTTTTAATTAATACCTATGCATACATTTGTTGTAACCTAAGTAAACTAATGCCTTGTTCATTGTATAAGAACAACATAGTAGGCCAACCTTATCGGGTTTTTATTGGAGGCGAAAGGAGGCTACATATAGATGGCAGCACCGTCGAAAGGAGGCTAGCAATTTTATTGGTTGTTATTTAGATCGAAATTGGATTGTCTTGACCTATTATTGTTTGCAGGTCCAAAGATCGCGTTATTAAGTTTTTATTTTCTTAATTTTAGTTTTAGGTAATATTATATATCAATTATGTAGTCTAGTTCATCTTTGTTTTCTAGACTCGATCTCGTGTGTTTATGTGTTGGACTATGTTGATTGCGTGATAAATTAGGTGTTTGGAGTCGATCAATAAATAATATATCTGCGTTTTATTCAGTTCAATAGTGACTGGTGTATAGTTTTTGAACTGACTGATTTTTTTTGTAATATATTCTCGACAGCAAATTATGATTAAAAAAAAACATTGTTCTCGTTTTTTTATTTCCATTTTAAAGGATAGCGAAGTTTCATAACTTAAATAGCATCTCCATTTTTTAATAGACAAACTGCTGTAACTTTTTAACTATTAAAGTAAAACATTTAGGTCAATTTAATGTAGCGGTAAATGATCTCTTTAATGATATTTAGATCAAGCTTTTACCTATTATTGTTTACTTGGAGCACTCATATATCGGCGGTATCGGATTAGTCATCGAGTCATAGACTAACGGGTGCACTGTGTTGAGAGGTACATTAGTAAATTCCCCCAAAATTTAAACCTGAAAAATTAGCACATATTTAATTATATTAACAGGGAATGTAACAAAAATAAATTATTGGTACAAATTTAATAAATATGTTTAATCATGTAGTACTTACGGTATTATCAAGCATCAGATTTATAGTCATCATAATCGGAATCTGTCGCCGCTATCCTCATTTGGATTGTAAATAATAACAGCATTAACTGTTTTGATGCGGTTTTTACGAACCCACCATTCCTCTATAAAATTTTCACATTTTGTGACACATTTTTCCCAAATTTCAAGAGTGGCAGTATTAAGTACTAGGTTTTTAAAACAGCCTTATCAGTGTAACTATAAGATCCAATGTGATTGTCATCATAAGTTTTGCATTACCTCCAAATATACTCAATAGGATTAAATTGGCAATGATAAGGCGAAAGTCTTAGCACACGATGTCCATAATTAAGAATTATTTCATTCACTTTGTTAATTTTTTTCTCTTTCGGGTCTTTTAGCTATCAATAATAATTTCAGCTTAAAGGAATACTGTGAAAATAAAATGATTTTGTTTGGTAACCATTTTTTTATTTTCTGTACCGTCCAGGAGTTTATTGGTTGCTTTTTTGAAATTTCCGAATGCTACGGAGCATTATCTAATACAATGACAGATGGTTCATTTAACGATGGTAACAATTTTTTTTTCCATTTTACAAACATCTCTGTATCCATATTGTCATGATAATCAGCCGATTTTGATTTTGACAAAATTAAAGATTCGCCCCATCAACAAAACCATGCTTTCCACCTGCATGCACAATAATTTGTCTTTGTCCTTCACCGCCGATATGTTTTATAGACTTTATATTATCGTCCTGTTAAATTATTTTTGTTCCACATTTAGCATAAATCTAAGTTTTGTCCAGATAAACAAATGAAAAGTATTCTTGTTTACAGTGAGTATTATTTCTTAAAATTTCAATTTTTTTGTGCACGAATCTAGCTTTTTTACACAAAGCCTTTCGGTTGTTCTCACTTTTTTGAAATTAAAATCCATAAGTTTTAAAATACTCCAAAGATTCGTTCTAGAAATTTCAATTACATCTTTTTCTAATGTGGTGTAGCTCTGTCCTGTTGAAGGTACTGTGTTCATCTAGCACCATATTTACCTGTTAATCAACTTGTCTTTCTAATGACTAAGTAATAAGTGGATCAATTTCATTTTCTAATAATTGTAGGTACAATTCTCCCGTTAGGTTTTGGTCTATTAAAAAAGGTCCAATTATCTCATATCCTAGAATACCAGCCCATTCATTGATCTTCGTTGAAAACCGAGTATTATCCTGTCAAAACACAAGGATTTTCGTCATTCCAGTACCTACAATTATGTTTGTTGGGAAAGCCATTTAAATAAAACGTTGATTTATTACTGAAAAAAATATTTTTAACCAAATTTGCGTCTTCTTGTATTCTTTGGGACATTGTTTCACAAAATTTAATCCTGCGGTCATGGTCGTCTTTACTAAGTTAATGATGAATTAGTATTTTATAAGAAAAAAACCTATGCAATTTTAACACTTTGTGTATGAAACCAATCTATGATGGTCTGGTGGCCTGTATTTTTATCAGGATACCTTTTATTAAAAAGTAGAAAGGAAAGCAGAAATGGTAAAGCTTTATTTTTAAAATAGTACAATCTAACTGTGTTTCCTTTCAACATACTCTCGCTGCCCATCTACACGTTTCTGCCATTTTTGGCAACAATGGAGAAAATTTTTAAAGTTTTATGTGAACATTTTTTTTTTCCTTTTTAATGTTGAATTATAAAACTTTTTTAACATGAAAATACTTTGGTCCTTTATAATAGATGGATAGTGGAGTTCTTTTTTGGGTAAGTAACCAAGATAATTTATTTTTGTGTCTAAGCTGCATATTACCTAATAATTTGGAGAACTGGAATTATCATTTCTCATGAATACTGTGGCTAAAAGTTAAGCATTTAATATCATTATGTAATGTATTTAATTTTCTGTATATACTTATATATTGTGAAAGTCCGATATATTTTTAACAGCACAAAAAACAAGTCTTTAGAAAATGGCTGCGAATAAATAATAAAAACAAAATTGCACTATTCCTTGTTAGTTTTATTATACAACTCCTAACTTTCCATAACTGAATGGAGTTATTTGTTTTTTTCACATAACATTTTTAAAGTGTCCAGTAAATTCTGGAATAAGATTATTAACGACTGTTTTACTTATTATCTTTTCACTTTGTTTAAAAAAAAGGGGAAGAAAATTAATGGTAAATGAGATGTCAGATTTTTTCACACCCAATTGAAAAAAACTTAATAGGCCTTCAAATGAAGAACTCGGTTATACATGGTACAGAACATTTTTTTTATATCAAACTGGATAAATTGACTTAGTTGAGTTTTTTTAAACGTAATTTCTAGGTATAGTGGCTCGTTATACTCAGAATGCATTGTATAATCAAATTGATTTAAAAAAACTTAATTTTATATAAGTGCAAATTTAAAAAAAAATGCACTAAAAAGAAAAAAAAAATCTTTGTTTGACTAAGGTTATTCTGTGAATATTAGTTTCAAAATATTTCCTAGCTAATAAGTATATCTAATTTGTATTTGCGGCAAGCTTTTGACTGTTACAGAATAACTTGGTCAAACAACCTAATTAATTTTGTTATTTTAGTGTAAGTATTTCTAAAATAAGCTTTTATTAAAATAAAAATTAAAAATTTGTGACCCTAACAATCCCTTCATACCAAGTTTCAATAGAATCTGGTCATAATCACAAAACTCGCCATCCTAAATTCGTTTATAAAAAAAAATCATGACTCCAAAAACCCCTGTACATATGTTCAACGAAATGGAAACATTTTCACACAACTAGTTTGCCGTTTCGATATAACGAACTTTGGCAACAAAGTTGAGAATTTGCAAGAAGAAGGTATAAAAGAGGAGTTCGTTAGTAAAATGACCGACAAATTTGACAGTTGACAGATGAACCATGTGAGGTTGAAGAATTGTGGAAGTCATTCAAGGAAGGAATCGTGGATATTGCTATTAAAGTATGCGGTGTAAGTAAAAGAAGGAAAGGATGCAAGTTACAGAAAATGTGCGTAAAGGTTCAAAAAGCAGTGTCAGAAACTATGAAAGCTTGGCTGGATTGGCTAGCTACAAAAGCCAATCAAAGAACGCAAAAGGCAACGATTAAGGATGTAAACAAGGCAAAAAATAAGTATAAAAGGTTAAAAGGTGTGGCAAAAGAGGTTATGGCAAAAAAGAAGGAGAGTGATAAAGATGAATTTGATAGAAGGTTATCTGACGATTTCCAAAACAATATGAAACTCTTCTGGAAGTCCATAAGAACAGCCAGAGGTAAAAATACTACCTCGCAATTGAAAAAAATCAGAAACCAAGATGGTAGTATGGTAAAAGAAGAGGAATGCGTATTAAAGAGATGAAAGGAATACATCGAAAGTTTAATTGAGAAAGAGGATACACAAGTACAGGCTCAATTCAAAGACATTAGTAAAAGTTGCAATGAAAGTAAAATTACTACGACAGAAATTGTGAAAGCGTTAAACAGTATGAAATTGGGTAAAGCTACTGGGTACGACAGGATAACTGTTGAAATGCTGAAGGCTGGACAAAACGTGGTAGCTAGCCTTTTTCACCTTTGTTGGAGAAGTGGTAGAGTACCAGACGACTGGTGCAAGGCCGTTATGGTGACGCTTTACAAGGGAAAGGGTTCGCAGCAGGACTGTAAGAACTACCGAGGTATTCTGGTCTACATTGTCTATGTATGGGGTAAGTGGTAGTTTAATACGAGCACTGAAATCACTTTATGAGAATTCTACTGCTTGTGTCAGGATAAACGGAGCTTGCACGGACTGGTTTAACATCGAAAAAGCTGTGAGACAGGGATGTGTTGCTTCGCCATGGCTGTTTAACTTATACATAGACAATTGTTTAAAATATCTCAAAGAGAGTGCGTATGGATTAAAAATGAATTATTTGATCGTCAAATGCCTTCTTTACGCCAATGATCAAGTCATATTAGCGTTATCTGAAAAAGAGTTGCAGGCAATGGTTAATGTTATGCATGATTCCCTGAAAATCAAAAGGATGAAAATAAATGTAAGCAAAACGAAAGTAATGGTTTTTGAAAGAGAAGAAAGCATGACAAACTGTGGGGTTTCGATTGAGGGAGAAAGAATGGAACAAGTTAATGAATTTGTGTACTTGGGTTCAAAATTTACTCGAGATGGAAAGTATGACAGTGACATTGAGCAAAGGGTGTTGGCAGAAAAACAAATGAATGGGGCACTGCATAGCTTTATGAATAGCCAGAAAGTGTCAAAAAAGGCACGTCTGGCGGTGCATAGAGGTGTGTTGGTTCCTACACTTATGTATGGTAGTGAATGTTGGGTTTGGCAGAAGAAGCATCAAAATAGGATTAATGATGCGGAGATGAGTCGTCTGAGAAGTAAAGCCGGAGTGACTCGGTTGGATAAAGTTAAGAATAGTGAGATAAGAAAACGCTGTGGTGTAAAAGAAGATGTGGCCACAAAGATAGATAAAGGAAGGCTTAGATGGTTTGGACACGTAGAAAGGATGGATGAAGGAAGATTGACGAAACAATTTTATAAGGCGAGTGTGAATGGACAAATCGGTAGAGGTCGACCTCGGAGATCATATCTCGATTAGATCAACATTGTCTTGAAGAAAAGCCAGGTCAAGAGTACCAACAACCGAAGAGCATGTATAAGAGCACTGATGAAAGTAGAGTAAGCAAAAGATGTGTGTAAGAACCGTAGCAAGTGGAAGGAAGTGGTCTCTACCCCTATTGGAAAAAGGCGTGACTTTATGTATGTATGTATGACAACAAAAAACGATCTTCGCCTTCAATTTTAATTCGAATTGGGTAATAATTAAAATACTTATCCGCCATCTTGAATTTAGGAATCTTACAAAAAAATTATTATCTCTGATCTCGAAAACCCCCACATACCAATTTTTTTAGAATCGGACCATAAGTACAAATTTTGTCCGCCATTTTATTTTTTTTTGTTGCGAAAATTTCGTAATCCATTTGTCACCGGAATTATAAACATATACCAATTTTCCAGTTAATTGGACAACTAAAAGTTGGTAAATAAGTATTTATTTGCAAGTGATTGAACAGATAGAGGAATAAATAAACGGAGAAATAAACAAAGCAAAGCAAGTAATAAGTATTAATTACAAAACCTAATTAAATAAAAAGAATTTTTTATTTAAATGCATTTAGACGGAAAAAAGTTAATTTCAAAGGATAGATTATTATGTGAGAAATAAATTGTAGAATACCTATTTTGTCTATAAACATCAAGGCAAGCAAGCTTTGGGAAACATGCCCAGTAGATTTTTACCAAAAATTTTTTAGTTTTTATAGTCCGACTAAAATTATATCTCTTAAGGAAATGGATATTTCATAAAACAACAGAAAAATTTCGATTACATTTAAATATTTTTGCCGAATACGGTTTACCGAATTTTGGAACAGAAACTGAAAGTGAATATGTTTAATCTCTAAATCCGTTTCTGTCTCAATAACATTTACAAAGTCTGAATGAAAACAATCACTATCACACGGGTAAAAAAATTCATATTTTCCTTAGGTTCCTGGCAGATAAGTCTTCAAGACTTACACAGGCGTTGTCCTACTATGTTGTCTTGGTAGTTTTTGCAGTCCTTCTGCGAACCTTTTTCTTTTGGTATAGATTCTTAAAGGAGTTAAAAGAATAAATAAAAAGTATTGAACCATTAAGTCGCCTGGCAATTTTTTTCAAATATGAAAATAAAAACATATTATATTATAGTTTTGAAAAAACTGCAAATTTACAATTTTTGTAATTTATTTATTAAAGGGATGATAATGTAACCACGTTTATATATTTTTCTAATAATTAGGTAATACTAAAACATTAATTTATAAATGTTTTAGCCTTGTGCTAAACATGTAACTTGGATCGACGTCTAGCTCTTTTACTAAGAGTCTTCTTCTTCTTCTTTTTTTTCAGCCATTTTCTGTTGTCCACTCCTGAACGTAGTCCTCTTTCATGTTTCTCCATGCTGTTTCGTCTTGTGCTGTCTGAAACCACCTATTTCCTGCTTGTTGTTTGATATCATTAAGCCATCTTATTTGTGGTCTTCTCACGCTATGCTTTGTTCTCTTGGTCCCCAGTGTGTTAATTTAGACGTCCATTTTGATTGATCTTGTCGAGCAACGTGTCCCACCTACTGCCACTTCAATTCAGCGACACGTGTTACTATAATCACGACTTTGGTTCTTCGTCGGATTTCTTCGTTTCTTCTTTTGTCCCTAAGACTGATGTTAAGCATCGTACTTTCCATCGCCCTTTGCATTACCGTTAGCTAATTGGTGGTCTTTTTTGTTAGAGCCATTGTTTCTGGGCAATATGTCGCTACTGGCAATATGCAAGTGTTAAAAACCTTCCTTTTGAGGTTTATAGAGATGTCACTATTTTTAAATGTATACTTTATCTTCCCGAAAGCCATCCAAGTTACTCTTATTCTTCGTATTATCTCCTTGCCTATCCTTATTGTATGTCCCAAATAAATATATTCCTCTACGTTTTCCAGTTTCATATCGTCTATATACAAGTGTTCTATGATGTTGCTGATAATTTCGGTTTTGGAAATATTCAGTTTGAACCCGAAATTCTTCGAGGCATCATTAAGTTGTTTAAACATATCGCTCAGTTCCTCCTTGTTGCTGCTTATTAGGACGATATCATCGGCGAATCGGAGATGGTTCAAGTATGACCCGTTAATATTTATACCTTCAGTTTCCCAATGTTATAATTACAAAAATTACAAAGAGTATAGAATCTTAATAACAAAAAATAATTTATGCAACAAATATATTGTATAATAATAAAACATGATACGAGGGCAGTTTGATAAGTCAGTGACTTTTTGAATTTCCCGCGCAGTTACTCCAAATGCAAGTGCTGCTGTCAACTATAATCTATCAGTGGGAAACTTTCTAATTTTAAGCAAGCTACGTCGTGCAGTTAGTGTTTGATAGCCGTTCAAAGCAGACAACCTCGTGAATTTTTACGAAAATGGAAAAAAGTGAATTTCGTGTGCTGATTAAGCATTACTTTTTACGTAAAAAATTCATCACTGAAACAAAGGAAAGACTTGATAAATACTACGGGGACTCGGCACCATCAATCTCAATGGTTAAGAAGTGGTTTACAGAGTTCCGTTGTGGTCGTACCAGCACTAGTGACGTCGAACGTCCAGGTCGCCCAAAAGAAGTGATCACGCCGGAAATTGTCGATAAAATCCATGAAATGATATTGGATGATCGGAGAATAAAAGTGCGTGAGTTGGCTCATGCTGTAGGTATCTCAACTGAACGGGTACATCATATTTTACACGAATATTTGGACATGAAAAAACTCTCTGCGAGATGGGTGCCGCGATTGCTCACACTCGACCATAGGCGCAATCGTGTGACCACTTCAAAAGAGTGTTTAGCGATGTTCAGCCGTAATCCGGACGAATTTTTGCGCCGTTTTGTTACTGTGGCTAAAACATGGATCCATCACAACACGCCAGAGACCAAGGAACAATCGAAACTGTGGGTTGCTTGGGGTGAACGTGGACCAAAGAAGGCGAAACAGAGTCTGTCAGCCAACAAGGTCATGGCCACAGTTTTTTGGGATGTACGCGGTGTCATTCACATCTATTACCTTAAGAAAGGTAAAACGATCACCGGCGAATATTATTCAAAGCTTTTAAACAGATTCGACGTTGATTTGAAGCAAAAACGGCCGCATTTGGCGAAGAAGAAAGTGCTGTTCCATCAAGACAATGCACGTGTGCACACTTGTCTAGTCACGATGGCCAAAATCCACAAATTGGAAAACGAACTGCTACCCCATCCAACATATTCTCCAGATTTAGCCCCCTGCGACTATTTTCTGTTTCCAAACCTAAAGAAATGGCTGTGCGGTAAGAGATTTGAGTTGAATGAAGAAGTCATTACCGAAACAAACGCGTGTTTTTAGAGCTTTGAAAAAACCTATTATTTTGAGGGAATAAAAAAATTAGAAAAACGCTGGACTAAATGTATCGAGCTAAAAGGTGATTATGTAGAAAAATAAAATGTTTATTTGCGGAAAAAAATTTGTTTTATTCAAAAAGTCACTGACCTATTAAACCGCCCTCGTAATAATGTAAACTAAAATATTTATTTAAAACGTTAACATTGGTGGGTGCTTTATAGTGAATTACCTTGTTGATTATTTTAGGAAAAAGTTTTAAAGTAAAAAGCAAATATATTAAAGACCCAAAATTAAACCTCTTCGTCCATACCTATATTAATAATGACATTTTATTTTGAATTTAGTCCTACAGAAACAATAAAGTGTAAAGAAAAATAACTAAAAAATTATTTTCATTCTACGAAAAATATTTGCGTTTCCATAAAAAAAGTTGTAAATAAAAAAATCAAATTGGTTGTCTTTTTACATTTTAACTCTTTAAGGGGCACTCAAAACTGTACCCAGAAAGAAATATCTTTATTGGGGCAGTGGCACCAAATCTGTACCTTGCATTCAAATTTTTTGTTAACGATCGGGGCAGAGGTATGAATTATCAACTAACGTTTAAATTGTAGTTCTTATACATGCCGAGTCTCGTTGAAACTGGTGCTATGTGTGTTTTGCCCATACTCTTTATTTTACTTTAAGTTGTTGTACGGAAACGTTTTAAAAAGTTATTAAAAGCAGGTAAAATTCCGTTTATTTCAAAGATATTTTTTAAAATATAACAAATTTAACTATCGACATCATGACTTTGATGCAGGTTATCTCTTCAAGCCATTGCAGGAGAAAGTCGTTCCGATAGCCGTACCGATACGAATAATGTACAGTGTAATAAGTGTAAAAGCAAAATAGTTAATTATGTGAAATGTATAATTTGTAATGCATATTTTCATGAAAGTTGTGCTAAAAACTTAAATTGCACGATTATTGACAAAAAGTTTGTTAAATGCTGTGAAAAAATAGACAAAAAACCTAGTTTGGAAGACGACTCAGATGATGCGTTTTTCTATGCGATTAATAATATGAGTTCGGACAACAAAATTAACATTGGTATATTTAAATTTATTATAAAACAAAAAGACTGTATAATTGCTGAATTAAATGATAAATTAAAATTACTTAGTGAGCAGATAACAACTATTAAACAAAAAGTGGACCCAGTAAAAACACAAGTCTCTATCAGCTAAATGCGAAGAACAATAATAACACAATACCTTTTATTAAATCAACAGCAGTGGCGCTGTCCTATCTAAAGGAGGGTCTCATAAGATAGCTGAAAAAAAGTTGTCTGTTAAGGAAGTAAATAATGCGGCTCTAGAAGCTCAGACTAAGCTAATGTAATGTAATAAATACGTAAATTTGGAAGACAATAAAATTTCAAGTTGTGATAATAAAATTAATGATCCTGAACAGGAGGAATGAAACGAGGTCGACAAAAGAAGGCCTAAAAGTAGACCTAGAAAAAATCTAGTTGTCGGTAATTATTCGGGGCAAACAACAGTGGTCGGGGTGGAAAATGTTATCAATATATAACCTGAAACCAAAGACAACGGTCGATGAATTGACGTCGTTTTTATCACCAAATTTTCCGGGCGTCATGTGCGAGTCCCCTCATTTAAAGTATCTATATTTAGGAAACATGATGCGTTGATGAAGGTTGTTTTCTGTTGGCCCAACAACGCTTATGTTCGTTATTTTTTTCAATGAAAGTCAAAAGACGAGTAACACTCGTAGAAAACAATCTTAAACAAGGCAGTAATTATAATGAAACTTTAAAATTTCTGCACCTAAATGCACAGAGTATTACAAATAAAATGAATAAATTTGAGATTCTATTAAGTGAGAAATCTCCAGAGATAGTTAGTGTGGTCGAGCACTTGTGTAATAATGACAACATCAGTTTTATGGATACCCCGGGGTTGCCAGTTGGCTACATATTTATGTTATACTGGCCATATACACGGTTGATGTGCTATATATGTAAATAGCCTGAAAGTACAACTAATAGATGTCTCTTCCTTTCGTGAAGAAATAGTGATGGAATGCAGTAGTGTTAAGTTTGTATTAAATGGTAAGAGCGTTTGTGTTTTAAGTGTATATAGAACAACTCAAGATGGGCATTTTCAGGCATTCCTGTTTAAGTTATACGCACTTCTAGAAAAAGTTAGCAAATTTGATTACATATTTTTTTGTGCAGATCTTAATGTTAATAACCTTCTAGAGTCTGTTTATAACCAATTGTTATTTGTCTTTTTGTTAAGGTATAATCTACATATAACTTCAATCTTACCCACAAGGGTTTACACTAACAAAAATGGTACAACTTCATCAACTAAGGTTGATTATATCCTTTCAAATACTGATGCAGAAAACTATGTAACTAATGTATTTAAACCATGTTTTAGTGATCACAGAGTATTTACGCTACAATTTCAACATTCTGTTAATAAATCTGATAAACATAAATTATGTCTCAGGAAAATATTAATAAACTAAATTCCATAATGCAGGACACTAATTTTAAAGAAATCTATCACGAAACAAATATTGATTTGGCTTACAAATCGTTTATAAATACGTTTTATCTGGACAAATGCTGTCCACTAATACAAATAAAAACTAAACCTCAAAATACTTCTAACTGGATTACACCCAACATTATAAAAGCTAGTCATAATTTAAAAATTATATATAGTTTAAGCAGATAAGATGATAGTTTAAACGTAATTACAATAAAATGATTTTTAATGCGAAATTTAACTACAACAAGAAATTAATAAGCAAATCTACTAATAAACAAAAAACCATATGGAATTTAGTCAATCAAGATCTTGGTAGAAGTAAAAGCCATAAATATATAGAATAAGTAGACAGACATGACAAGTAGTACTGCTCCTGAAGAAATTGCAAATATTTTTGCGAAATATTTTGCCAATATTACTGAAGAGTCTTTAACAACTCACTTTGGTAGCTCTAGATCAAACAGCTGTATTGTGTACTGTGTCTAACATGGCAAACCAAACTTTCTTTTTTAGTCCGGTCATGTCAGATGAAGTTCTTTCAGTTATAAAGGGTTTTAAAAATAAAAACAGTACTGGCACTGACAATATCTCAACAAATGTGCTAAAATCGACAGCACCGTGTATTTCTGATTATTTAGCCTTTTTAATTAATTTATCAATAACTTCGGGAAAATTTCCGGTAATTTTAAAATCAGCTATGGTGATACCAATTCATAAAAAAAATGATTATCAAGACATAACAAATTATCGACCGGTTTCTATCTTAAGTGCTTTCTCAAAAGTAATTGAAAAAGTAGTCTATAATAAAATAAATTTAATATACTTACGGATTTTCAGCATGGTTTTCGAAAAGGCAAATCGACACAAACAACTGCATGTAGCTTAGTTGAACATATTTATGTCAATTTGGATAAAAGTAATCACGTTGCAGGTCTTTTTTTTGACTTGTCCCGAGCATTTCATTCTATCAACTTAAATTTTATTCGTAGCAAATTATACAACTTGGGATTTAGAGGAGTCTTTTTAGACTGGCTATATAATTATCTAAACTATATACAAATGTTTGTAAAAGTTGGCAACTGTTTTTCCTTCAAACAGTCTTTAAATATTGGTGTACCCCAAGGCTCAATATTGGGACCGTTACCATTTTTGTTATTTGTTAACCATATGCCTTAATATCTTAATACAACATTGATAGCACTATTTGCGGATGATACTTCGTTGGCAGCTACAGCATCTACCTATGAGGGTTTAGTTTTATCGAATAAATCAATAATTGTAACTTTTATGAACTGGTGTGAAATGAATGGACTAATGTCCAATACTTTTAAAACAGAATGTATTTACTTTGTCCTTCAAAATAAACATGTTTCAAACTTGGACATTAATGGTACTAATGTTGTTTCAACCAAATGCACTAAATTTATAGGGGTGTATGTCTAGACTAATAGTGTACTATAGTCTTGTCTACAGTCACTTATCATATAATGGGGTATTTCAGTCAATAAAGACAGAATATTCACATGCCAAAAACGTATACTACGTACCATGTTCGGTTTACCTTCAAAAGAATCTTGCAGACAATATTTTGTGAAATATAAAATTTTGACGCTTTCCTGCATATAATTGAATAAATGTCTAACGTATGCGAAGGAAAACATAGGCAAAGTGAAAACTAATGCACAATATAATAACTACCTTACTAAAAATGGTTATATTTTTAGTATTTCATCTCACAAAATTCCCAAATTTGAAAGGAGCCTTTCAAAGTATTAAACTTTATAATTATCTACCGATAATTTTTCAAAATTTTTCAACTGTTCTATTTAAATCTTGTGTAAAATCACTATTAATCTCTATGTTATTATAGCGTAAAAAAATCAGAGGTGACTTTTATCATGGGCGATTTTAATGCTAAAGTAGAAACTACACCACGAGAGGATATTACCGGTAGATAGGGATTAGGAACAGCAAACGATAGAGGAGACTGGCTAGTTTAGTTCTGCCAGGAACAAGATTTCATTGTGTCAAACACCTTATTTAAACTTCTAACCAGAAGGCTCTATACGTGGACATCTAGCGCCCACACTCCTAAAAGAATTATTCGCAATCAAATAGACTTCATACTTATTAAAAAGCGATACAGAAACTGCATTAAGTCTGCAAAAACCTAACCAGGTGCAGACATAAACTCAGACCATAATCCAGTTGTTGCAGCAGCAAGACTTACACTTAAAAGATGTTTGCAAAGACCCAGACATAATAAGCCAAATGTGTCAAGGCTAAAGAACCTAAATATAATGAGTAAACTGAAACATAAACTGAATTCCAGACTTAATGCAATACCCATAACGGAGGCAGCCGAGACTTATGAACTGTGGTCCAATATAAAAATGCTATCACAGAAAGTACCACCAAAATACTTAAACGTAACGAAACCACAAGAAGAAACTATGGATGTCGAAAGAAATCTTTGATCTAATGAAAAAAAGACGGACACTCAAGGGCAAGAACAACGAATACCGGGCGCCAAACCGCATAATCAAAAACAAGATGAGAGAAGCAGAAGAGAAATTGCTTTTCGAGCAATGCCAAGAAATAGAAGAAATGGAAGCAAAACACGGTACCTTAAACATGCAAAAGAAAATAAAAAAAGCAGCAGGTATCTGCAGAAACAAAAGTGCGACGACTTTACAAAACGCACAAGGCAGGCTGATACTGGATACTTCAGAAAAACTGACGGAATAGTGCGAATACATCGAGCACCTATTTCACGATACCCGGCCAGAACTTCAGGAAGAATTCTTTGACCAAGGCCAAGGCTTAAACATAACGAAGGCAGAAGTTCAATATGCACTGTCAATTTCAAAAAATGGGAAAGCCAGTGTTCCTGATGACGTCTATATACATACATACATACATACATAAAGTCAAGCCTTTTTCCCATAGGGGTAGGCAGAGACCACTTTCTTCCACTTGCTACGGTTCGTACACACATCTTTTGCTTCGTCTACTTTCATCAGTGCTCTCATACATGCTCTTCGGTTGTTGGTACTCTTGACCTGGCCTTTCTTCAAAACAATATTGATCTGATCGAGATATGTTCTCCGAGGTCGACCTCTACCGATTTGCCCATTCACACTCGTCTTATAAATTTGTTTCGTCAATCTTCCTTCATCCATCCTTTCTACGTGTCCAAACCATCTAAGCCTTCCTTTATCTATCTTTGTGACCACATATTCTTTTACACCACAGCGTTTTCTTATCTCACTATTCTTAACTTTATCCAACCGAGTCACTCCGGCTTTACTTCTCAGACGACTCATCTCTGACTCATTAATCCTATTTTGATGCTACCACCTTTTGTTCAGCCTTCAGCATTTTAACTGTCGTACCCAGCATCTTTACCGAATTTCATACTGTTCAACGCTTTCACAATTTCTGTCGTAGTAATTTCACTTTCATTGCAACTTTCACTCATGTTTTCGAATCGGGCCTGTACTTGTGTATTCTCAAATAAACTTTCGAAGTATTCCTTCCATCTCTTCAATACGCATTCCTCTCCTTTTACCATACTACCATCTTGGTTTCTGTTTCTTTCCAATTGCGAGGTAGTATTTTTACCTCTGGCTGTTCTTATGGACTTCCAGAAGAGTTTCATATTGTTTTGGAAATCGTCAGATAACCTTCTATCAAATTCATCTTTATTACTCTCCTTCTTTTTTGCCACAACCTCTTTTGCCACACCTTTTAACCTTTTATACTCATTCTTTGCCTTGTTTACATCCTTAATCGTTGCCTTTTGCGTTTATATAGAAGTTCTAAAAATACTGCAGAACAAAGAATCACTGAACACGTGGTAAAGTTATTTAATCTTTTTTACAGAAACGGCAGTATACCTTCTGATTGGTTAAAATCTACTTTTGTCCCGCTCCTCAAAAACGCGAAAGCCAAGAACTGCGGCGATTATCATCTTATTAGCTTGATGAGCCATGTGCTTAAACTCTTCTTGAAAATAATACACAAAAGAATGTGTGCGAAGTGCGAGACAATGATGGGGGACTCTCAGTTTGGTTTTCGCAATGGCTTTGGAACAAGGGAGGCACTATTTAGCATACAGGTTCTTATCCAAAGGTGCCGGGACATGTCGGTAACCGTTTACGCATGTTTCATCGATAACGATAAAGCCTTTGAACAAGTTAAGCACGAAAAACTGATCAACATTATTAGAGAAATAGGACTGGAACAACGAGACCTCAGAATAATAGCCAACCAAAGTGCTCGCATAAGAATCAATAACACTGCGTCCGACGAGATCAAAATCCTGAGAGGCGTTCGTCAAGGATGCATTTTATCACCACCGTTATTCAATTTGTATTCCGACAGGATATTTCAAGAGGCGTTGGATGAATGTGACGAGGGGATATCTGTCAATGGGATTAATATCAACAATCTGAGGTATGCGGATGACACGGTTCTTGTTGCTGACTCCCTGGAAGGACTGCAGGAACTGGTAAGCCGCGTGACGCTGCAAACTCAGAGGCTGGACTTAGCCTGAACGTGAGAAAGACAAAGTGGCTAGCAGTTAGCAAATCAAACAACGTGGACGGACACCTGGCAATTAACGGTCAACGAATTAAGCGAGTAGAAACTTTTAAATATCTTGGGTGTCAACAAAATGAGAAGTGGGACGGCATGCAGGAGATTCGTGCCAGAATAGAACAAGCTCGTGCTTCGTTCCTGAAAATGCCTAAGGTATTTTGCAGCAGAAATTTAAGCTTGTCTCTGCGCGTCCGAATGCTTCGCAGTTATGTGTTCAGCATACTGTTTTATGGAATGGAAGCTTGGACTTTGACAGATGCGATGTGCAAAAAATTGGAGGCCTTTGAAATGTTAACGTACAGAAGGCTATTAAGAATCTCCTGGGTAGAAAGAGTGCTTAACACCGGGGACTTCAACGCCTCAACAAGCAGCTGGAAGTTCTGTTTGCACTTAAAAAGCGCAAACTGGAGTATTTTGGTCACATCTTAAGGAATGACAAGTATCGACTTTTAAAGCTTATTATAAAAGATAAGTTTGAAGAACGAAGAGGCCCGGGTAGAAGAAAGATATCCTTGCTAAAAAACTTAAGACAATGGTATGAAGTGAGCACTACCACATTGTTCCGCCGAGCTGTAGACAAGGTTCAGATAGCGCTGATAATTGCCAACGTTCGAGGAGGACAGGGCACCTAAAGAAGAAGAAAAATTAAAAGTAGATACAAAGAATGGATCTTGACAAACTATGGGAATAAACAAAAAATGCTTCCAGGACTTTCACCAAACAAAATAATACTAATAGGGGCAATGGTACTAAAAGTGTACCACCGTCTGATGTCACAGTTTTTAAGAAAAAAAAATTAATTTATTGCTTTTAGGCTGTTTTATCCTTTAACATTTTATTTTTTATTCTGGTTTTGTAAAAATAAAAAAAACATTTGTTCTGCCCCACTCGGGTTTTTATTTGTCAATTTTCCTTGCCATTAAAGAGTTAAGTATTATTAGATGGGCAATAAAATATATTAGTTTAATTTTATAATTTTTTAAACTCGCTATCTGCCTCTTAACCAAAGTAAAATCTGTCAAACGTAAAGATTTTACAAAATTTAGTTATTCCTTATTATCTTTTTTTATAGTTGAAATTTTATAATAGCGAATTGGTAGGATATTTTCTGGTTATTGAATAGCACTGTTAAGAAAATATTAATTTTTTTATTTACATTTTTAAAAAAGCTTCTTTAAAAAATAAATTTTTATTTAAATTATTTTTACAAAAGTTACGGCAATATTTAACTATTTTTAAAACAACACAAAGCAACGAACTCGTAATCCGTAATCGTGACCTAGAAAAAATTTAGTGGCATGCCTGATATAAGAAATAAAAAACCGTTACAAACACAGACACATTTCTTTTCCTTATAGCTCTTTATGATTTTGCAATCGGTAATTTTTATTACGTTTAAAGATATGCCTACCAATAAATGATTATCTCCCTAGCACAGAAATTTTCTATGATTTATTTAAGTGTTATAATTATAGCATTTATACGAGTATAAAAACTACAAAATATAATTAAATTTTAAAATGTCTTTAAAAACTATAAGTTGCCATTTATGCAATAAAAAAATACAACAATAATAACAACAACATTTTTAGAATGTAAAGTTTATAACTGACTCGGTAAGACAAATAAAAAAAAATGCTACTATAGTTATTTTTGTATCTAGTGCGCGAAATGCTACTTTGGTGATCGAGAACTGATTTTTTTAACGAGGCGCAGCCTGTAAATGCAAAACAAAAATTTAAAAAATGGTTTCATTTAAAAAATAATTTGCTCTTATTAAACAGTTAACTATTCATTATTTTTTAGGTAAAAAGTATAAAAGCAACAGACAATTTTCTAGCTATGTTAAAAAGGTTATCATATTTGCTGTTTGTTAACCAAAGTTTATTTTTATTTTTTAATTAAATGCAACAAACTTTTTCATGAAGCAATACTAAAAATGATTTGATTTTTCTTTTATTCTTAAAAAAAATAATTAATGGGGTCTTTTCTACTTCTCCGCATTTTTAATTTTGTTTCTATAGACCCAAGTAAGAATTAATTTTAATAAAACTTATAAATCTGTTTTTAAGATAATATACATTATTATTGCAATTAACAAGAAATATCTTAACAAGAAAAGACCCAAAATTGTAACGATGCAGAGAAAATTTGCAAGGCCCCTGCGTAGGAATGTTACGCAAAACTGTAAAACATTTAACAAATTATTTGATATAAATACACCTAGTAAAAAAATCCAATATATTTTAATGTTAACAGGGGTCATTTTTGCACAGGGGTCATTTTAATCTATTCTGTATCGTTCCAATTTTATTATAAAAAAAAAACCCAAAAAACCATAAATCATAATAATTTATTATTATTGATTAATTTGACAAATTAATTAAATAAGTTAGAATGTTCACGTTCAGTAATAATAAATAAAAATTAACACTTGGTGACTATAGAAAAAAATTTAAAATGCGGGGTTGCTACCAAACTTCACACGATCACCCGCCAGGCTAATCTAAATATTGGCTAAAAATTTCGGTCCAGCCGTTGGCTATAGAAAAGAAATTGAAAATGCAGGGACGTATTAGAAAAGACACTATTAATATTCAAAAAAACTGTAGACTCCAACTCAAGGATTTGTGTTCTTAATTTTGCAATTGAATTCAATTCGAGGAAACAGATAGATCAGTTCGCGGATACACCTATTCTTTTTTTCTAAACGATCAACTAAAAATCACTTAGAGAAAATAAATGTAATCTTGATTAAATTCAATTGTATCTGTTTAATTTAGTAATCGTAAACGAGCACTTTATTAGCCAGCTTTAATGTTGCTAGGTGCCTATCACCTGTTTTTTTATTTAAGAAATAATTAAAGCTGCAAATACAAATCAACAAGTTTATTACAAAAAAAATCAAAGAGCATTAACATATTTCTAAAGAAAAAGGAAAAAAAAGTATTAAACTGAAAAAAAAAATTATAAAAATAAAAAAAAAAAAGCTTCTTGAACTGATTCTTTAGGAGAGTCCTTTGGTAGATATCCTCCGTTAAACACAGTAAAACCTACTGCGGGCAGCATCCATACTAACGGGAACCGGCATTAAAATGTTACCATCAGTAACCAATGGAGTTTAGCAGAAACCCACTGAAAGTAAATGTTACTTAATAAGATATTTGTCTATATATCTAGCCACTTATTTAGCCATTTACTTAGTTTAATTTGGATTAATCGTGTATTTAGTCGTGGATTTAGTCGGGAATTTAATCAGTCACTAAAAATAATTAAAGAAAAAATTAACAAAAGAAACCAAATAAATATCTTAGTATCCATTAAATAATTTTCTTTAAGACTTAAAAATTGAAACAAATCATGTTAACTTTTATTTGGAAAAGCTTTACAATAAGACTAACACACCAGTTATAGTTTGAAACTAACAATTAACTTGTGAATAAAAAATTACAACAATCACTAATCAATTACTTCATTTTCTTTTGGCGACTCAAATCTCTTAACTGATATTATATCGGTTATCAGCTATTAGTTTGCAAAAACCGAAATACATCGACCAGTGATTTTTTTTTAGTTGATTAAATACTTGTTTAAAATATTTCCAACAAAGTTTTTAAAAAAAAATATATGAGTTCCAAATAAAATTAACGGTCCAACTAATGATCAGTAGTTTAAAATTAGCAATTAATACTTTTTAAAAAAAAACCGTGTCAAATATTCATGAATTAAAGTCAAACTTTGTATTATCTCATTAAATTATTTTATGTAGGTACTTACTGTTTTTTTTAGAAATCAACTGGTGTATTCCTACTTTACTTTTTCACGATACATTCTGTTTATAATTGCATACTTAGTTGTCAGAAAATATTTTCGTCGTGAAAATATCTACCACTGTATTTAAATATAAAAGTATGTTTAAGTTGGCTGGTTTTACTATAGTTGTCTTTACAAAGTTTTTGTGTAACAATAATAAAAGTACCTACTTTATTAACTATGGGTTAAAAAAATAATTATGATTTATGTTAATAATTTTATTATTTGCTAGGTATAACATAATATTTTTAAATAGTTTTGTATCAACTATAAGATACAATATTTATTAATTAAAAATTATTAAAATAATTTAAAACGTTTGCTACCGGTAATAAATCATCAACTAGAAATTTACATGTAGGTATAATAAATATATTATTTTATAAATATTTTTTTTTTTTTGAAAACGTAATAATTTTTTTAAGTAAATCACTAAAGTATCTATATTTAAATTGTGACACACGTCATTTATAATATTAGTGTCCATGACATAATAGGTAAGAAAATGTTTAATTAAAAGTTTTTGCAGTCATAATTGCTTAGTGTTAAAAGGTTAATTATATCCTAAGTGTAAAATAATTTTAAGAAATTACCGTTTTTAACTTGGAAAATTATAGTATATAAATCTGTTTGTACGTAAAACGATAATAAAAAGAATTTTTATCTAGGTAGTTATTTTCTTTCATTGCTATGTAAATTTTATAAATTATTTTGTTCAATATATTTTTATTAATATCATTATTCCAGTATTTACTCGTATAGCAAATGTTTTAAAACATAATTATTTTAAAACAAATTAATAATTTTTGCAATACTTGTATGTTTTTATTGTTATATCTATTAAATAATTTTTTTTATTTTCTGTAAATCTGAATATCACGATATAAGGTACTAAGATACTAAAGTAAAAATGATTACTTAAAACAAATTAATGATTTGATATTGCAAAATACGTCTATTTAATATGAAAATTAAATAAAATTTGCAAAGATTTAATATTTAATTCGTCATAAATACGCCAATATTTATATATCGTTAAAGTATTTATAACTTTTTTAGAAAAAAAAATTTCATTTATACATAGACGTTGCAAAACAAGGTAAGTACAACAAGAATATGTATATCCTAAATAAATATATTAAAATTTAGTATATTTTAATTATTTTAATTTTATCGTTTATCCTCCCAAAATATATTTTTTTGTTCCTAAATATACACCTATATTTTTAAACTTAATTATAATATTCAACCACTTAATTATATTTTAAAATATTCCAAAAAGTATTATTAAATTTAATTTATGTAAAAGGTTATTTTATTGCTTTATCTAAAAAACAGGTAAAACAATTTAATTATAGATAACACACCAAAAGTATAAAAGGTATTATTTGAACATCAAATAAAATATTTTTATGCTTACAAAGATGTTAATGACATGATAAAATAGCTGAAAAATAAATATGTCATAAGTTTCTTTTAATAATTTAGTAAATTATAAATTTTGACAAAAAATATAGCATAGTATATACTTAATAGGTATATTTTACTGCACTCTAAGAATCTAAAAGATTTAAATAATACAAAAATTTAAATGAAAGAATACCTAATCCATTACCTAAATAATTTTATTAATATCTTTTATTTTAAAAATAAAGCCAAAATTTTCTATTTATTCTTAATATTGGTAAATTTTTTTAGTAAAATTACGGTAAATATTCATTAAACATTTTAGCAAATATTAAAAAATAAATAAATTTTAGATTTTTATCGTTTTTTTAGTTACTTTAAAATTATTTGTGCCATAAGTATCTTTTTTTTATTATTTTGTTTTATTTTAAATTTTTAAAAACAATTTACTTTAATTTTTATAAGCAAATTATAATATATTATGATTTTTTAAATACATTAAGAATTAAATATAGGTAAGCATAAAATAACAATTTTTTTTGTAATGATACGAGAGGGTTACATTTTTTTTCTTTAGATATAAAGTTTGTAAGTTAATTATGGTTTTCTAAAAATTTTCCACGAAATTTATCACTGCACTAATACCACTAAGGAAAATCTTTCGTAAGGCGTAAATAACCTTGCTATTCGCAATTGTTAAATTACCAAAACTGGCGTTAAACATTCGCGACGCACCATCAACAATCAAATGATACTCCGGAATACCTCATGACCTAGAGAAACCAATTCTTTGGTAATGGTACAACTCGTGAGTACGACAAGAAGGCGTATTTCTACATTCAGTCGACCAGCAGATCTCAGTACGTCCACTTCTCCTTTGTGCTTTCTTCCCCTCGTGCTCCTTTACCGGTGAGTACTTTTATCCACTTCTATATTTACGTCCTTCGTGACTAAAAAAGGTGACTTATTTGCGCACTCCCCGTTTTCTCCGCCCTTCGGTCGTGTTGTTGTTAAATGTCGTTTATCGTCATTTGGTGGCACAGAAGCATTGAAATTACATCGATTAATTCATAGAAAGTGATTATAAACATTTACGATTATATTAATTTTTTAAGATTTGGATGATAGGTACGTGATAAAAATATTGAAGTAGGGTTAACTGGGTATATATTGAAAAATTTCATTTTATTAATTAAACTTTAAATTACTTTACTTAAAAAATATTTGAAGTTCTTTTAAAAATAGCATTAAAGGTATTTAATAAATAGTAAACAATAAAAAATTTATTAAACGTATGTATTTTTATTTTCAAATTATGTTTATTTATTAAAACTTTATTTTACAGAATTTTTTTAAATTCAATTAAAATATTCATTTTATTATGCGTACATATGATTTTTATTTAAAAATAAATTTTTATTGGTAATTGACTACATATTATTAACTAATTATGCTATAACCATGAATTTGGAGATAGCTGCAGCCGATTAAAAGAGAAACCCATTATTAATATAATATTATAGTTAAGCTGATTTCACAAATATCTTTTAATACCTACCCAATTTTTTTTAATTACAATTAAGATTAAGGTGAAAATGGTATTATTAAAATTTATTTATGTATTATGTATACTATTGTATTAATATAATATTTTATTGTATTCAAATAGTATTAAAGTCAGTTTATAAAGCAATAAAGCCTAACTAAAATTTTAAACTTAATTCAATTTGAAAAGTTAATTTACCTAAATATTCGATTAATTTTATCATTTAATCATTTGTTTCTTATTCGTATACGTATTCACCACTTAATAAATGGTATTTTCTTTGGTATATTAGCGTTTGATTTATAAAATAACTTATTTTAATTAGTAAAAAAGGTATAAGATAGATATTTTAGTTTAATTAAAACATGAAGTAATTTTTAAAAAAGCAACACATTATTTAACGACGTTTTACTTGATATTATACATCACAGAATAAGTATAATGGTATTATATCTTTTATTTACATCATTTAATTAAATTGTGGAATTATAAACCACCCTTAAAAATTGGTTACACTAGATTAAAACCTTAATCAATCCTTAAAATGCTTTTAAATTTATTTTTAGTTGACGCTTTAAACAAAACTTACTTATTTAGTAGTTAATTAAAATTTTTAGATAAAATAAATAATGCTGGAGGATATAAGTAGGTAGTAAGACACAAAACCTGAAACTAAAGATCTTTTAATATTAAAAAGAAAGTTCTAAAATAGATAGGTACCTAAAATTTCCTAAAAACTAAGTTGTATTTTTATGTAATACATGCTTCCAATTATTAAATTGGTGTCTTAGAAAATGTAATAATTGTAAAGTAAATTGTTAACATTTAACACAAAAGTAATTTTTTTTATTAGATCCGTAACAAAAATAGCTACTTCTATGACAATATAAAACTTTTATTGTAACTTTAATAATAATATAGTTACGAAACATATTTGTTAAATGAGATAATAACAAAAATGTGCAAGTGAAATAATATTTTTTTTAATACTTATAATCTGTATAAACACTCAATAACTTTTTTGCTAATTATTTTGTCTAGAAAAAAAATACTAACTACATTTTATAACAATATTTAAATATTTGTCAATAAATATTTTGTCAATAAGCGATGAAAGAAAGTGATAGTGCTTTTAAAATTAAATTTGTCGTGGATGCAAAAGGATCTTCTGCAGCCATAAAGATGGTATATCAAAAGGAAAAATTAATTAAATTAGTTTTAAAGATCCGATCTGATGTAAGTTGGTGGTGAGTAAGCGCATTATACATCAGGTGATGAATTTCAACTATCTGGGGGTACAGGTATCGAACAGCAGAAGTACAGTGAATGAGGTGGACAACAAGATCAGAAAAGCCGAAAGAGTATCAGAATGTTTGCGAGATATAATTTAAAAGAACAAATATATGACCACAGAGAGCAAGACACGAATTTATAAGACCTGCGTTAGGCCCATAATGACCTACGCCGCCGAGGCAAGAGCTGAAACATCTGTCACCAAAAGGAAAATAAGAACAGCGGAGATGAAAATCCTAAGAACAATAAAAAGGATCACATTGCATGACAGTATACGCAACGAGAACAACAGAAGAGAACTGGGAGTGCGGGACGTTATCAGATGGGTGAGAGAGGGAAGCCGGTGTTGGAGAGACCACATAAAACGAATGAGTCCAGACCGAATTGCAAATGGGGCCAAAACACAAAAACCAGAAACAAGGCACCCAGCTGGCAGGCCCCCAAAACGCTGGTATGAAAGCTGGACATCAGGATCACAGGAAGGCTGATGACAGAATTGACAGGACTTTGTCCTATTACACGAAGAAGAAGTTCCTGGTTTGGGTATTGTCAAACATTTTATTTACTGGGTAGCGAATAATTATATAATTAGTACCTGGTTCCAAAAAATTTATGAAAACATAACTTGTAGACAAAACTGACAGGGTGAAAAATTTATTTGTATTTGAATAATATTTATTACCATAAGTAAAGACCACTCAAACAATATTTATCTTTAATTTTTCAGTACACTATTATCGAGTTTATAGAAAAACACATGCTTAAATAAGACATTTTTTCAACAAAATAAATAAAAAATAGTACGTAAAATAGAAAGGTTTTTGTGTAAAATAAACAATTTTTGAGTTATTTAATTTTTAAAACAAAAATATCTTTATTACAAAAATTTGATAATATTTAAAAAAAGGCAGGTAAATTTTTATATTAATGTTATTTAAATGGTTTAATTTATACAAGAAATATTAAAGCATTTTTAGCATCGTTCTTGTTTACATTTAAAAAAATTTCCAATAAGGTTATCAGTTTAAGACGTCATAATATGTTTCCTGCTAAGGAAATGCAGAAGAGTTTCACTATTTAACACTCACCAATTATTATGTGATTACGGTAATTTAATGTTAAAGTGCGAAATATGGAAATCTGAATAGTGAAAGAATAATTTTTGTGAACTAGAGCGATGCGTACACTGAATAGACAATTCAAACGCAGTCTAACTACTCTTACTAATACTTACGCAAATTGCGATCGAATTATTACACAAGAAATGTTCGACTAACAGTATTTTTACTTTAAACTACATATAAGTTTTTTTAAACATTTTACCTTTTACCCGCATTTAAGCTTGTTTTAAAAATTATATTATGAACTTGTAATTTGTATTTATGTATGTAATACAATAAATTTACACTTCTAGTAAAATCAAATGTTTCTTCAATGTATGTACTTTAATTTATTTATAAAAATGCGTTTATCAATATATTTAATATCTTTTTTAAATTACCGGCCAACTATCTAGTTTGACTTTTTTCTTAATATACCTACCATTTAAATTTTACATGCATTATTAAAAAATAGAAATTTGTACAGTCAATTTAAAAAAAAACACTTATTTGTGGATAAAATTAAAGTACTTTTTGACTGTCGGAAAAGTAATAGGTAGATTTTAAAAATATATAATTATTCAATTTTTTAAACTCAATTTATCACTGAAATGACTTTTGAAATATGTTAGTTATAACTGGGTGTTTTAATATTAATTTAAAAAAAAACTAAAAACTAGTATTAACTTAAAGCATTAATAAAAATTTTACCACTGTACAAAAAAAATTAATGTATTTGCCTAATTAAAATCAAATTAATAGATCTACACAAACCTTGACATTACACTTGTGATTAAACATTTAAATTAAATTAGTTCAGTAAACGCTAATAGAAGTTCAGCTGCCTGATACCCTTCAAACTGTTTTTCTTTTATTTTAATTTAGCAATAAAATAATATAATGTAAAGCGCAAAGGTAAAAATGTTAAGTTTTTTTAAATATTTTATGAAAATAATGTTACAAAAATTAAATGAAAGTGTAAGTTTCCCGATTACGCAGATGTCATACGGCTCTTGCCGTATTTATTTTAAAAATGTACTTCTTTTATTTGGATGTTTATGAAAATAATTAAATTAAACTATAATTAATTATTTTGTTCAATAAAACTTAAACCTTAAACCTCATTCACACGCAAAGTAAGTTTTTTTAGTAATAATGTAAAGGTCTTAACGATCCGAATTTAAAACAAAAAAATGTATTAAAACAGTTACAGAAATAATATTACAAATAGTAATTGATCATACTATAATTTATTTTAAATAATATTAAAATCTTAAAGTCCCGTCTCAAATTTTTAACAAAATTCGGGTATCTAAAAAAATTGAAAGAATTTTTATCACACATGCATACATATAGTCAGGATTTTTTTCCGTATGGGTAGGCAGAGACCACTTCCTTTCACTTGCTACGTTACTAACACACATGTTTAGCTTCTTCTATTTTTATCAGTGCTCTCATACATGCTCGTCGGTTGTTGGTACTCTTAACCTGGTCTTTTTTTAAAACAATGTCAATCTGTTTGAAATATGTTTACCAAGGTCGACCTCTACCGACTGCCCATTCGCACTCGCCTTATAATTTTGTTTTGTCAAACTTCCTTAATCCATTCTTTCTACGTATTCAAACCATCTAAGCATTCCTTTATCTATCTTTGTAGCCACATCGTCTTTTACACCACAGCGATCCAATTTCTTACTATCTTTCACTTTATCTAACCGAGTCACTCCCGCTATACTCCTCATACTACTTATCTCCGCAGCATTAACCCCATTTTTAAGCTTCTTTTGCCACGCCCAACATTCAATACCATACATAAGTGTAGGAACCATCACTTTTCTATGCCAAACATGCCTTTTTGACACGTTATGGCTGCTCATAAAATTACACAGGGCCCTATTCATTTGATTTCCTGCCAACACCCTTCGCTTAATGTCAGTTATACCTTTGGTCTCTCGAAAACTTTGAACCCAAGTATACAAACTCATTCACTTGTTCCATTTTTTCTCTTTCAATCAGCACCTTGCAGCACTTTCGTCTGGCTTACATTTACTTTTAATCCTTTGATTTTAAGGGCATCATGCAAAATATTAATCATAACCTGCAGGTATTTCTGTTCAGATGTCACTTATATGACCCAATCATTGGCGTAAAGAAGGTATTTGCCGATTAAATTATTCATTCTTAATCCGTACACACTTTCTTTTAAATTTGTTAAAAAATTGTCTATGTATAAATTAAACAGCTATGGCGGAGCCACACATCCCTGTCACACCTTTTTCGATGTTTAACCAGTCTGTATGATATTAATATATTACAAAAGATCAAAATTAAATGAAAACTCGATAATGTAAGGGTAACAATAACATATTTTACATTTTTAAAAAACTTTTTAAAACATTATATTATGTTTAAACATTAATAATAGCTTATTTAAAATAATTTATTTTTTTAATGGACTAATACTTTTATTTAAAATACGCCAATATTAAGTTCTTTTTAATAATTAAAATTAACTTCTTTTACATTAAAGTAAATAAATATTTTGATTATTAACAACTATTAATAGAACCCAAGTTTACTGTACAAAAATTACGTTATAAATTTAAAAATTTCGATACATACATACAGTCACGCCTTTTTCCCATAGGAGTAGCCAGAGACCACTTCGTTTCACTTGCTACGGTTTTTACACACATTTTTTTATTCCTCTACTTTCATCAGTGCTCTCATACATGCTCGTCGGTTGTTGGTACTCTTGACCTGGTCTTTCTTCAAAACAATGTTGATCTGATCCAGATATGTTCGCCAAGGTCGACCTCTACCGACTTTTTCATTCACACTCCGGCTATACTTCTAAGACTACTCATCTCAGCATCATTAATCCTATTTTCATGCTTCTTCTGCCAAACCCTACGTTCACTACCATACTTAAGTGTAGGAATTAATACACCTCTATACACCGCCAGACGTGCCTTTTTGATACTTTCTGGCTGTTCATAAAGCTATGCAGTGCCCCATTGATTAGTTTTCCTGCCAATGCTCAAGGTCACTGTCATACTTTCCAACTCTCGTAAACTTTGAACTCACGTACACAAATTCATTTACCTGTTCTACTCTTTCTTCCTTAATTTAAACTTTACAGTTTGTCATGCTTTCTTCCCTTTCAAAAACCATTACTTTTGTTTTGCTTATATTTATTTTCATCCCTTTGATTATGATTATACATAACACTAACCATCGCCTGCAACTCCTCTTAAGATGACGCTAACATGACTTGATCATCGGCGTAAAGAAGGCATTTGACGATCAAATCATTCATTTTTAATCTATATATTTAATATATATATATATATATATATATATATATATATATATATATATATATATATATATATCTATATATTTAATCTCTCTTAAATTTTTTAAATAATTGTTTATGTATAAGTTAAACAACCATAGCAAAGCCACACATCCCTGTCTCACATCTTTTTCGATGTTAAACCAGTCCGTGCAAGCACCGTTTATCCTGAAACAAGCAGTGGAATCCCCGTAAAGGTATTTCGTTGCTCGTATTAAATTACGGCTCATCTCATACATGTACACCAAAATTTACTTCTCACCACTCTGGCATAGGCCTTTTCCAAGTCTTTAAAAGCGCAATAGACCTTCTGACTAAAATGTAACTAAAATGTAATTTATTTTATTAAAAGTTTATTACGTTAACTAAAAGTAACAAATGGTAATAAAATATATTTTGTTTATTATTATTTGTTTTTAATAGTCTAGTAAATTAAATTAAATTATCATTAATATCGTAAACTGACTTTTTAAAAACCGTTTTCTTAGGGATTCGTTAACTTTTTGAAGAATAAAATAATAAAATAAGTTTTAACAGAACAAAACCTTTTTATTAATGTGGTTTTAAACAAATTTATAAATATGGGAACTAATCTTTTAAAATGCGTTAATGCTTTACAGCGTATAATTGGTGCATTAATAAAAAATCAAATATATATATTTTTATATTATTTATCCACTTTAAAAGTAGCGTATCGAAGCGAAGTACAGGAAGAAAGAGACTACCTATTTCCGCATCTCGAAATAAATCAATATGATCTAACTAACAATTGACGTATGTTATTAAGGTAGTGAAACTCATCTGCAATACCAAAAATGGAAGTTATCAAGAGAGATCACAGAATTTATCAGCGTAATTTCAGAGCAAATGTGAATAGATTAACAATATATGTAACAGGCTTTCGTAATAGGAGATGTGTATCTATTTTTACGACCAAATTTTGACTACCTGTTTTTTAAATCCAAATTTAAAAAGAATTTACCTAATGTGTAAGAAAATGTTTTGTGTGTCAATCGCAGAATATTGGAGAATTATCAACAGCTAATAATACTTAGTAAACGGAACTCTTTGTATTACTGTTTATGTTTAGGTTTTTTTTTTTTTGCTTAAAATAAAACATTGCTTTTACTTTTTTTTTGTAATTACATGATCTTTGTTTTACGAGTAAACCTGTAATAGTTTTTGTGACTAAAGTAAAGTAGTTTTGCGGTCATTCGTTTCGGTCTAAAATTGGTTTTTATTTGTCATGCTTTGTAATGTTCATCGCTGTATTTCGGTATTTTTTTTTTATTTTTTACCAACTTTTAAAATTATTGTAACATTTATTTTATTTTTATAATGTAATGAATAGTTAGTTTATATGATTTCGTTTGAAATTGGTAAGATAAAACCATTTAAATTATTTTCATTCCTAATTCCATTATTGTTGTTTTTAATTTTAAACTAATACGATTAAAGAAATAAAGAAATGATGTGCTTGGTCAACAAATACAATTTCTGTACTAGCCAAATCAACAAGTTTAAAAACATGTTAATTCTCGATAAAGCTCCTAACAATATGAGCGATAATTAATTCAATTCAAAATAACGTCTAGAAAAATGTATCTCGAGGATAAATTAGCACATAAAAAATCGCAATTTTTATTAACAAATTAAGGTGAAAAAAGATGGAATTTAGTTTTTTGTTAATAACTTAAAACTATTAATAGTTAAGAACAAAAAAAAAATCCAAAAAAAAAAATTTGCCCTACTTCACACTCCCGAAACTCTATTATTTATAATTTTAATTTAACACCGAAAATAGAGCTCCATGCTGCTGTTACGGTATGGGTGCAGTGCTGCTAAAGACGTGTATCACATAAAATAATTTTTTTATAGTAACAAATATTAGTTTAAAAATTTGAATAAATTATAGTATTTGCTAGACACTTAAAAGAATAAATTCTTGGCGGAAAAAAATTTTTAAGTCATTTTTTTAAAAAGTTATACTATTGTTAATAAATTAATTTTTTTCAATCTCCGTTTTTATAAATGAGTTTTTTAAAAATTATTATTTTGTTTACAATAATTTTTTAAAAGTAACAAAAAATGAAAAGTCCAAGAAGTGTTGTATTGTTTATAATCGTTTTTTTTATGTAACGATTATTTAAATTAATATTTGTTACCAAAAAAAATTATTTTATGTGTTACACTGTCTTTAACAGCAGTGCGCCCATATGGTAACGGCCGCGTGGAGCCCTATTTTCGGCGTTAAATTAAAATAATTAATAATAGAGGTAGAGTTCCGGGAGTCATCACCTTTTTATTAGAAATTTTCTCCTCTTTGAGGATTTCTTTCTTAAATTTCCTAAATAATAGTTTTTAAATTCTTAACGAAAAACAAAATGATATGTTTTTTTCTTCTTAATTTGTTTATAACAATAATTACAATTTATTAAGTGCTAATTCATCCACGAGATTCATTTTTCATTGCAAATCGAATGAGCTATTGCTCATATTTTTAGATGCTTTATCAAGAATTAACACGTTTTTTAACTTGTTGATTGGGCTTGTAAAGAAATTGTGTTTGTTTACCAAGGCACATCATTTTCTGGAAAATACTTTCTTAAATCATATTAGTTTAAAATTGGAACTATACAACTTTGATGCTACGGTTCTTACACACATCTTTTGCTTTCTCCACTTTCATCAGTGCTCTCATACATGCTCGTCGGTTGTTGGTACTCTTGACATGGCCTTTTTTTAAAACAATGTTGATCTGTTCAAGATATGTTCGCCGAGGTCGACCTCTACCGACTTGTCCATTCACACTCGCTTTATAAATTTTTTCGTCAATCTTCCTTTATCCATCCTTTCTTCGTATCCAAACCATCTAAGCATTTCTTTATCTATCTTTGTAACCACATCTTCTTTTACAGCACAGCGTTTCCCTATCTCACTATTCTTTACTTTATCCAACCGAGTTACTCCGGCTATACTTCTTAATTAAATTATAAAATGTGCATGTGCAGATGTAAATAAATAATTTGTAAATTAGTTTTATACCCATTTCTACAGGTTTTTTGTATATTGTTGCTGATTTGTTTAGTATCCAAAACAAAATATTTTGATCTAATTTTTATTCTTTATGGATTTTGTTGCCTTTTTGAAGATTTTTATTTGCAAGCATTATGTTTTATTTTTTATAAAATTAATTATAATTTTAAATGTGCATTTTATTATATTACATTTTATTAACAGTAATGTTTTTAAAATGCCAAGAATATAGAACTTTCTAAAGATACAAATAACATTTTTTAACAATCTAAAATTTAAAAAATTTGGCTGTGCATAGAGTGCTGGGTCCTACACTTATGTATGGTAGTGAATGTTGGGTTTGGCAGAAAAAGCATAAAAATAGGATTAATGCTGCAAAGATCAGTAGTCTGAGAAGTATAGCGAGAGTGACTCGGTTAGATAAAGTAAAGAATACTGAGATAAGGGAACGCTGTGGTTTAAAAGAAGATGTGGTTACAAAGATAGATAAAGAAATGCTTAGATGGTTTGGGCACGTAAAAAGGATAAATAAAGGAAGATTAACAAAACAAATTTATAAGGCGAGTATGAATGGACAAGTCGGTGGAGGTCGACCTCGGCGAACATATCTCGATCAGATCAACATTGTTTTGAAGAAGGGCCAGGTTAAGAGTACCAACTATAATAAATAATTAAATAAATATTAATAAATTCGCTAATGTGATAATAAATCAGTAATAAATTACTTCACTACTGTAGTTTTGAAATTTGCAAATGGCTCTGCTAGGTTTATTGGGGTAAGAAAAGTTTTAAAATAAGCTCCAAGCTAGCAGTAAAAAGTCAGCAAAAATAAAAAAAATTTAAGAATTTTTTCTTATTTGCTGCTTATTAGTTGCCAAAAAATTGATTTTGTTTTAACAACTGTTTTCTGAAAATCCCAAGTACCTACTTTTATGCTTTATTTAAAGTTAAAAGTAAACTTTAAAAACATAATTATAATTAAGTCAATAATTACACAGGAATTTATTGCTTACATGTTGCTGCAAGACTATCCTATAAAAATAATTTACAAAAAAATCGTAGCGTTACTACTGGTCAAATTAGCTGGCAGAATTTTAGTTACAATTTTATTGCTGGTTCTTAGCATTCTTTTCATAAATATTCTAAGCAGTCAAATACTAATCCTTTAATCTTTCAAGTTTAAAATAATACTGAAAAAAGTTATTGCTGATAGAAAATCCGTTAAATCTTTAGTCGCTATTTTGTTGCTGGCTTTTAGCATACTTTGCATTTATATATTGAGCAGCAAAAAAATTTTCTAATTATATAAATTTAAAATAATCAGGTGTTAAGCTGAAATCAACAAAATAAAATATTACTGGTCGAAAAAACCAGCAGACCTTTAGTGGTGGCTATATTGTTCCAATTTTTTATAAATATTTTAGTCAGTTACAATATTCATCTTAGTTTATTATCAGTGGTAGTATTTGCAATCTCAACAACATAATAATAGCAACAAATTTTTGTATTATCTTTAATCTGAAAACGGTTTAGAATTACAATTCTGGCAACCAATTGGTCACAAATTAACAACAAAATTTTTGATAAATTTTTACTGCTAGCTTGACACATTTAAAAGATAACCATATCTATACAATACTTTTATTATTTTACAATTTAGAATGTGGTTCCTTATTGTATTGATTTTAACTTTTAAAAATAAAAAGTTTTCCATAACTCAACTTGTTGGTTTAAAACTAGTTGAGTAACCAACTATTAAATAAATCAGAAAAACATCCAATGCTTACAAATCCACATTATTGTGTACCATGTAGCAGCAGTTTCGCTTTACTAAACAAAAAAATATCGTGATTTCAAAACAATATATTATGTCTTCACAATCCATAAATCAATAATAAATCTATGTTAAAAATACTGCAATGATAATTAACACTTGATTATAACGTAACAACAACAAAAAATATTATTTACTTTTGAATTGGCAATTGTATTCCCGAACTAATATTATAATTTTTATTTTGTTTTGAAATTATGTCGAAGCAAGATGAACAAATATTAGAATTAAAATGATTTTTTTTATGTAACAATGGTTATTAGTTACTTTCCACATATCAACTATGGAGAAATTTTAATATCTTTTATTAAGGTGTATCTATAAAATAGACATTTGAAACGTAATTAAGGGTACAAAATTTTTATGTTACAGCGCTATTATATTTTGTTATGTCTCTTTATTAACAATAAGTAAATTTTATGCGTAAATTACAATTAACACACAATTTAACTCATTAAATATTTTCACTTATTGAATTACCACAGATAATTATTCTGTCAAGGAACTAAACTAAATCACAAATTTGAATCTGTATTGTTGGCTTTCTAAGAAAACATTTCAACTATTTCAAAGTTTTATAATGACATATTTTAATAATTTAAATTTAAAAATAACATTTACTTTAGAGGTTTTAACAACTCACAAACAACTTAACATAAATTATATAAATATTAGATTTACTATAATATAGTATAGGGAAGAGACAGTCAAGATGACAGTAAAAGAAAGTTGTCCCCAAGGAGAAGTTTTATCGCCTTTGCTAGGTCACTGATTATAGACAACCTGATAGTTAAGTTTCACGACTCAAGGTTACGCCAAAGATCTGGTCGTCACCATTAGGGGCAGACATGACGAAGTAATCTCCAATTGTAGTAGCCCTAAACACAATAAGAAGCTGGTGTGCAAAGAAAGGACTCAATGTCAATCCGAGCAAAAAAGTGCTAGTTCCATTCACCAGGAGAAGAAAGTACGAACTTAATGCCCCAACTCTAAATGGAATCCAGCTTATTTTTTTCAAAGAAGTTAAATATTCGGACAAAAACTGACATAAAATAGCCAACTTAACCACATTTTTTCCAGAGCTATGGTGGCAAACTGGACATTCCGCAGAGTCTTTGGCAAGACATGGGGTCTAAAACACACAAATGATTTACTGGTCACACCAAAAAATCATTAAAATCATGGTCACCCAAGCCTCATTGATATGGTGGCCAAAAATGCAACAAATTTTGGCACAATTCAAGCTGCAGAAAGTGCAACGTCTGGGAATCACAGTGGCAACATTTACGTGCCCTATTGCGGCCGTAGCGGTTATGCTGAACCTTTTACCATTGCACTTATGTGTAATGAAAAAAGTAGCAATCAGTGCCTTTAGAGCCAGACAATAAATCTTAAAGCAGGAAATCGGATTGGACATTTGAAGATTTTAGAAAATATTTCTCTAGAATCCATGTCTAAACCGACAGATATTATGCCAATTAGATACGACTCATAGAGATATGTGCCCAGGAGTGAATCGAAAGGAACACCTAAAGGATAGAGATCTATTTTTGGTCAGATAGCCAAGCAGCACAAGTAATACAATTGTGAGTCTAAGCTGACTTGGGACTATAAACAATTCCTGAGAAAACTGGCAGCAAGCAATCAGGTTACTCTGATGTGGGTTCTAGGTCACAAGAGAGTTAAAGGCATCGAGGAAGCAGACTGCCTTGCCAAAAAAATGAAAAATACACCATTTTTCAGCCCAGAACCCTTTTGTGGACTTTGGAAATTCCACTTAAAAGAAAAGATTTGACGCTGGGAAACAAATAAAATATAATTTCACTGCCATAAAGTGCCAGGACAAAGACAAGTAATTAGGCTAGTAAGCCTTTCGCCAATGAAAGCTAAACAGCTTCTTGAGTTAGACAAGAAAGACTTAAAACTGGTAACGGGACTACTCACTGGACACTGCCCTCTGAGGTATCACCTAAAAAAGATGGGAAAAAGATGGGCGCTACTGCGATAACTTCGCTGAAACTGCAGAACATTTGCTTTGCGAATGCTCAGTGCTTTTCTGCAAGAGAACCAAGTTTCTGGAAGGGGCCTTCCCAAAGCCCTCCGATGTCAGGAACTTGGCTCTTTAAAAACTGATAAACTTTATACAAAGTTTTAAAATCCTGATTCTCGAATATATTAAGGGTTATTTATGAACAAAAGATTTAATAGATCGAAGTGCTGGAGAGGTAGCATAGCCTTTACGACACCCCCCTACCATCTACAATATACATTATGATATAGTATATCTTTTTTATAGTATAACATGGTTATGTCATAACAGGTAAAATTATAATACAACTTCCTAGAAAAGCAATTATCCTTCTAACAACCATATTTAACAGAATTATAAGCCTTTCCTATTTTTCCACAATTTTAAAATATGCTGAAATCGTAATGATCCCCAAAACCAGGTAAATCTCAACACAAACGAAAATTATATCGACCTATCAGCTTACTACCCACAACAAGTCCTCGAAAGACTAATACTGAAAAAAATCAACTAGTAACATAACCTGCAGACACTCCTTTTAAATCACCAATTTTGTTTCCGAGAGCACCATTTCAATACATAAACAATTTACAAAATAGTTAATAAAGTCTCTTAGAAATACTGCAACACAGGATTTTTGATATTTTTACAAGCATTTGATAAAGTATGGCATTTAGGCATTTAGCTTTTCGAGAGGTGTTTAAATGGAGAAAATACCCCGGAAGAATGGAAACAATCCTTCACTTCCCCAATTCACAAAAAAGGTCCGAAAAACCATCCAGGAAATTATAGGGGAATTGCGGTAATACCAACTGTGGGCAGAATATATTCCAGAATATTACGAAATCTGATCGAAGAGGAAATAATTAATAAGCAGCCAGAAGAACAAGCGGGTTTTCGAGCAGGCCGTTCGACTGTAGACAACGCTTTCACCCTAAAGATAGCCTTAGAGAAGAGAGTGCAAAGAAATAGAGAGACCCATGTAGCTCTTATAGATTTAGAGAAAGCCTACGATAGCGTACCTTTGTCTAGGTTGTGGACGGAAATGGGAAACCTCGAGATCAATCCTGTCTTGATTTATGCTACACAAAAATACTACGAACAGAACACTACAAGAATAAAAATCGGAAACAAACTTACTAGCCCCTTTAAGACAACTAAGGGATTAAGACAGGGTTGCTGTCTGTCTCCTACCCTTTTCAAAATTTACCTGGACAGGGCCCTCACGAACTGGGTGAAGAAGTGTAAAGGCATGGGACTAAAGGTGGGGGATGATACGCTATTCACACTTTTCTTCGCGGACGACCAGATAGTAATAGCCGAAGATGAGGATGACCTCAATTATATGATTAGAAAGCTCAAGGAAGAATATGAGGCAGCGGGTCTACAGATGAATCTATCTAAATGTGAATACTTGGTGGTAGGAGATGACCAAATAAATGACCTTGTATTGGATACGGAAAAAATAAGAGGAGTAAAACACAGTAAATATCTCGGAATAATTTTTAATAAAAAAGGTAACAGTAATAACGAAATCCAAGATAGAATCAACAAAGGTAGAGCCGTAACTAGAACCCTGAACTCTCTTCTCTGGGACAAGAAAATTAAAAAAACTACAAAGAAACACATATACAAGAGTCTAGTTCAAAGTGTCACACTATACGGCTCCGAATTATGGGACGTAACGAAGGCTAATAAGAATAAGCTTCTGGCAACAGAGATGGATTTCTTGAGAAGGAGCTGTTGTAGGTCTAGACTTGAGAGGGTTAGAAATGATGTTATCCGAAATGAAATTTAAATGGACAGAAACATACACGAGGAAGTAGAAAAGCGGCAGTTAACTTGGTTCGGACATGTAAAGCGGATGACAACTGACAGATGGCCTAGGAAGATACTGGAATGGATACCACCAGAACGAAGGAAAAGGGGACGACCACGGAGAAGTTGGAAAGACGATATAGACGAGGCAATGGCTAAAAGAGGTTTGGAAGAAAACGAGGTTTTTAACAGAGCAAGATGGAGATTGGGGACGGAGAGACGGCAACAGCTGTAGACAATCCGTTATATATATATATATATATATATATATATATATATATATATATATATATATATATATATATATATATATATATATATATATATATATATTAGGTCTCCTCTTTAAACTAAAAAATATTTTTCCCATGACTACTACGTTCTTCTTAAATCCTGATTAACTAATAAAAATTCTGTAATACACAATGACTGTCAATCTAATTTAAATCGAATTAAATCTTTTCAAAGGATAATAGACGTTGTAGTCAAGGCCTTTAGTAAAAATGGTCTTAAATTAAACTGCAAAAAACAAAACTGTGATTTAAAGTAAGAACCCAAACATAGCAGCCAGTTTTATGGTAAACAACATGTCAATGGAAAGAGTAAACAGATTTTGTTATCTGAGATGCAACATACTTGATACATGGGACCACTCATACGAAATAAGAACTCGTATTGAGAAAGCAAGTAATACCCCTAGCCGACTGAGAAAAGTTTTTTGTAATCTTCATCAAGCATCGATGTTAGAATCAGAGTCAGTTAATGCTATGTGATCTCTGTGCTGCTATATCAAACATAAAGTTGGAGCCTCACTAAAAACGCCTGTAGGCGACTGTAAGCATCGAAATGTAGTGCTACCTGCGAATGATGCGAGTGTCATATGTACATTACGTCACCAATGACGCTATTCTAAAAAGGCTTAGGAAAAACAGAAAAATCCTTAATACGATTAAACATAGAAAAGCGGCGTATTTTGGACATATAATGCGCAACGCGAAGTACTGGTTGTTGCAGCTTATTTTACAAGTCAAAATTAACAGCTGGAAAGGACCCGGACGCAGACGCATTTCCTGGCTGGCAAACCTTAAAAAATGGACAGGGTTAATGTGTACAGAAATCTTCAGAGCAGCAGTAAACAAAGTACGCTGGGCCAACGTGATCGCCAACATCAGTAAACGATAGGCACTAGAAGAAGAAGGTAGCATTCTTGTAATACTGCTCTTTATCCTTTATACGTCTGATATACAAAAAATAAAAAATACCACGATGGCATGTTTTGCTTATGACGTAGCAGTGTTATTCAGTTTAATCATCAGAGAATCTTTATCACCCCAATCTTCTCCACCTATGGTATAATAAATGGCGTCACATTTACAACTTGACACGACAGTTTTCCACACTTAACATAGAATAATAAACCCATTCCTATCCAAACCGAAAAAAAGTACCTTTGGTTATATCTGGATAGACAACTTACATGGAATAAACACATTCAAACCAAAAAAAGACATACTTTAAATTTCGACAAATGTACTGGCTGCTTTGCAAACAACAAGCTTATACTTTATAAAGCAATTCATATTTCAAAAACTAGCAGCTACATAGAAGGACCGAACCATAAACCACGACAACCACCTAATTAAACATCCATATAACAACGGGCCTGCGTAAGAAGACTACAGAAAACATGGCCAGAAGATTTAATCTAATAACCCTACACCAAATAAATAATTTATAAGAAGACACACCACTACGTGTTCTCCTTCCAAAACCTACTTGGTTAACACATTTACTTACTAATCTGTCAGTAGATAAAAAATTGGTCAAAATAAAAAACTTATGTAAACAAAAAAAATTTAATAAAGTGATTCAATAATGTAATTTAACAAAAATGATTAGGAAATTAAACGAATAAATGTTCGACAAACTTATTATATGATCTTTAAAATTTATTTGGACTTAAATTACCAATGTTTTTATGATACTTGTATAACTTCTAAAACATAAATTGCTTTGGTACAAAAAATTAAATTTATACCCAGCATTACATCATTCTCTTTTATTTTAATTATTATATCAAGTTATAATACCGTTTAATACGATATTTCCTAATTTTCTAAACACAATGTCACGTATAGGTTGGTAAATTATATCTTTTCAAACTTGAGTATAAAAAAGCAGTTTAAATTTATGATACATTGTTGCAGTAGTTTATTGGAGCTTGATTTATAATGGTGTAAATGTCACAAATTCTGTTAATCAATTACTAAGTATAAAATATTAAAATAATATTTCTCGTAGTAAACAAATTTAAACAGATTGTATAAGAATTAATTAAAGTTATGTTTATATAAAGTTGCAACGAATATTTAAAAAATAATAATAATAAACGATCTTTCCAAAATGTTAAAAATATAGAACTTTTATGACGTTGTGTAAACAACAACAAAAATTGGACATTAAAAATTCCTTTGAATTTATAAAAATAAAAAGACTTTCATTACAATTTGGGGAGTATTTACCTACCCAATATATTTAAAAAAAAAAAGCCAGCTCTGTCATTCTTAAACCAGGATATATTTGACCTTTTCAGGTCAATCAAAAAGTTAAAATTAATAAGGATGTCTTTTAAAATGATTGTAATCGGATTTAATCTTTGTTGCTATGTTAAAGATCTTTTAAGTTATTTTAAAGTTTGTGCTTTTGCCGTTCCTGAGCAAATAGTGGTTAGTATTTTATGATGTTTTATGGCCGGGCCACACCTATCAAGCACCCTTTTAATCCCACTACGATCATACAATCGGAAAATGGTACTGGATTCTTAACGCCATAGTTCACACCTTTTCAACAAGTTTTCGACTTCACTTCCACTTTGTGCTTGACATTTGTGTAGTGTTTTTTTTTTTATTTTTTACTTAAGTTGAAAAAAATAGTGGGCATAAAACCGGAGAAGCTCATGAAAGAAGTGGTAAAATATTTAATACAGTATGACCAGACCAAAGGGTTGTACAATTAAAGTTTGCTTTATTTTGTTTATAATAAATAATTCTCTTTTATACATAAATATTGTAAAAAAAACAGTTATAAATTCTTATATATATATATATATATATATATATATATATATATATATATATATATATCTTTATAACAACATTTTCTTTCACACCACAGCATTGCCTTAACTTACTATTCTTTATTTTACCCCTCAAAGTTACTTCGGCTATATCTCTCAGACTACTCATATCCGCAACTCCTCCATGCACAGACACTCTGCTATGCCCTTTTTGGACACGTTCTGGCTGTTTTTAAGGTCAAAAAAATAAATGGGGCCCAAGATTCATTTTCATTGCTCTAACTTTTATGGCATCATGCATAATATTAATCATCACCTGCAATTTCTCCTCAGATGACGCTAATCTGACCTGATCATCGGCGTAAAAGAGGCATTTGACGATTTAATCCTTTATTCATAATTTTTGTGCACTCTAAAGTAAAAACAATTGACTATGTATAAGTGAAAAAGTCTGGTGAAACCACACATCCTTGTCTAATTCCTTTTTAAATGTTAAACCAGTCCGCGTAAGCTACTTTTATCCTGACGCAAGCAAAGGAATTCTTGTAATGTGCTTTAAGTGCTCGTATGAAACTACAACAATGTCAACTACAATTCATTTCACACCACTTTGTTATAGGCCCTTGTTAAGTCTACAAAAGTGCAGTAGACTTATTGTCTTCTAGCCAAGAGTGTTTCGTTTATGCATCGTAATGAAAAGACCTGATTTATACATCTCTTTCCTTCTTGTAAATCCCATATCTTTTTATCAGTTTAAATTGTCACTCGTTTAATCAACCCCTTGGCCGATGATGCTGATTTTCTTTTTAACCTTGCTTACGTACAATTTAATTGTTGATATTTTTTAAGTTTTTGTTAAACATTTCTGGTTACGTATTGAGTAGGTACAAAGTTTTAATACTTTTAACACACATTATTTTTTGTAATAAATAATTTAAATGAGGAGAAAGTGTAAAAATGTTTCATTTGCAGATCTTTTTTCAAGCAGCATATACTTAATGCTTTTTTCTTTATGCTCCATGAAGAATCTCCGATTTTATTTTAATCTTTTTTTAAACAAAATGCTGCTATGGCTAAATCGCAGTTGCCACAATGTTTAAACATTTTGCGTATAGGACCTTTAGCGAGAATGTTTGAGTGGTAAGTGTATCAAGCTTAAGTCGGCAATTGGAAAGGAGCTGAAAGCGTGTATAACTTGTAGGCTCATCCCTTTTAAATCCTGCACCGATCTGATTCTTATGGCAACATTGGATCGGAGTCGGATCGGAAGGGTGCATGATAGATGTGTGTCCCGGCCATTTATCGCTAATTTTTTGGTCACTTGCGAAACAACGAAGCTTTTGGTCTTCTTTTCGTAGATACTGATGTGAATTAAATGTGTGTCCTATCTGTAACCGGGATACTAAAACTGTATATCTTTATTTGTCTTGAACTTTACACTTAATCTTTTAATGAATAATTTATATTAAAAGGTACTGATTTGTTAAAGATCACTTTAGGGTTAAACCTGCAGCCTTGACTAATATCCTGTGCCTTGTTATTTATAACTTTTACTGTGTATAACTGTGCACACAGGAAATCAAGAATATTTGAATAAAATAAATTTTTATTATTGCTGCTTAACATGCAACTTTAAGTTTAGTTAAATCAATTTTATTAAATTAAAAAATTAATTTTAAATTTTACTTTTTAAAATTATCATGCTTTTATTACGATGTGTTTTGTCTACAAAAATTTATTATTATTAAGGCTTAATTATCCCAGTATTTGCTTCTGTGTGTAATTTTTCCAAAATCCAATAATTAAAATTAATTAGGATTTTGTAAAAATTGTTTTAATGTTAAATTAAAGCTGAATATATTTTATCTATAGTTATAACTACAAAAAAATCAAAAAATAAATTCTCTCCGTTTTCTTATATCCCTTAGAGGCACAATGCAATGAATACATTGTTGTTCCCAACGTTTTCATTTAATAAGAAGAATGAGAAAATTTATTTTTTCTGTACCAGGAATTTTTAGTTAGTTAGTTAGAAATAATAAAAAAATATTATTGGGATAAGTTAACGGTTGATAACGTAATAAGACTAAATAGATATGGAATATTATTGATTGTTTTTGCATGTTTTATTTTTAACGAGACCTAGAAATATAATAGTTAAACTATAGTAAATGTATTTAAATACAGCTTTATTTTGCGTATATCATATTACATGGCGAACCTGGCACATTATTAAGTATTCATACACCATTTGTGGCCAAGCTACTTTCCTTTTAATCGATGTATTAATTTAATAATTGTTAGGGTTGGTCTGCTATGGCAAGTGTGACTGCTATTGCAAAGACTACTTTAAAAATATGTACTTGCAAAGAAATATTCGAATATATTTTATTATTTCTGCCAACTTTTCCCTATTTATTTGTATCAATGTTTATACGAACAATAAATTTTAGTATAGTATGCAACTTGTACAAATTGGCAATCTTTCACAAAATCTTTGTAAAACATTTTAGTTTGTGAATATTAGATTTATTTCCACACAAAAAATAAAACGTTTTTGTGAGTTAGTGTTGTTATAAAAAAAAACAAAATTTGTTAATATTTTTTTTCGTTTATTTAACAATTCATAACCACTTTTAAACAGTTATTCGGAACGGTTAAGCAAAATATTTTAATACATAACAAATTATTAATTTTTATGTTACAGTTTACAAAAAGAAAGAATGGGTTTAGTAGTAAAGCAATTTATTTCTTAGTTTTTTGTCTACAATTTTCAATAAAAGTAAAATTTACCAGAATGGATAAAAACAATATAATCTTACTATTTTATAAACAGTGCTTTTATTTCAAAACCAGCCAGTCTATATAACTTTTATTTTGCGTAAAAAAACAAAAAATATCAAATTTTAAATCAAAAGAAAGGTTTAAAAAAGTTATTCTGTTGTTTCCAAGTGGCACTTTTATAACATTTTTCACCCCTTCTTTAGAATGTCAAATAGTAACCCCTACCTTGTGATACATTAAATAAAAACCCAAAAAAAATGCAAATTAGCTATATTAACAACAATTTATTCTATTGATTTATTTTACTGATTACAAAAATTTTTGTAATATAACATAAGATCATAACAAAAACGACCTACGCCACTATTGGACGGGTAAATGTCCAATAAGGAATCTAAGCGGGCCGGCAACGACGACGAGGAGCAAGTAATGGCGAATCGAAGCAAAAATCTGGAGATATGCGCTGAGGTGTAGGCAGCTTCACCGGAACCTCTGGGACCTTGACTTACTCTTACTATTGACGACATCTTCCGCAACATCGATGTAAGATTCCTTCGATAATTCAGTTGAACTGGTTCGATGGGATTTTACCTAAGTAGGTCGAAGGGTTCACTGTCTTTTATCGCCGTAAATTTTGTTATCACAGTAAATAAAACAACACACTTGTCATCAAAAATATATTGTGTAATTTAATACATGGAGCTTACAGTTTTAAGCCTCCTGTACCTTCGAAATATTTTCACTGGTTGTTAGCTGTGCATAGAGGTGTGTTGGTTCCTACACTTAGTAGTGAATGTTGGATTTGGCAGAATTAGCATGAAAATAGGATTATTGCTGCAGAGATAAGTAGTTTGAGAAGTATAGCCGGAGTGACTCGGTTGGATAAAGTAAAAAATAGTGAGATAGGAGAACGCTGTGGTGTAAAAGAAGATGTGGTTACAAAGATAGATAAAAAAATGCTTTGATTGTTTGGACACGTAGAATGGATAGATGACGGAAAATTGACGAAACAAATTTATAAGGCAAGTGTGAATGGACAAGTCGGTAGAGGTCAACCTCGGCGAACATAGCTCGATCAGATTAACATTGTTTTGAAGAAAGGCCAGGTCAAGGGTACCAATACACGACGAGCATGTATGATGTATGATGAATGTAGAGGAAGCAAAAGATATGTGTAAGAACCGTAGCAAGTGGAAGGAAATGGTCTCTGCCTACCCCTATGAGAAAAAGGCGTGACTATATGTATGTATGTATGTATGTAACTAGTAAGCATGTCAGGCTAATTTTTTTTTTAATTAAAAGCAAATTCTTTAACCGGCAACATTGTTAGACTGAACACATATATCGTCGCTGCTTGGTGCTTATCGTCAATTTTTCTGGGTTTTATTTGGGAGTAAATATTTTATTATTTTGTAGTTCTGTAGTGGGATTTTGGTTTTATTTAAATTTTTATAAACTATTGGTTAACAGTTTTTATATTTATTTTGTAGTTTGGTTTTTTTAGTTTAATGCTATGAAAATTAAAATATGTAATATAATAATGATGGACTTAATTTTATTATTTTTAATTTATTGTGTTGCATGTAACTAGGTACCTATAAAAAAAAATTTTTTTATAGGTTTTTTTTTATTTTTTTATAAGAAAGTTATTTATTCAAATTACGATCAGATTTTAATTTTTAACCACAACAAAAATTATTTTACTGCCAGCTACGTACTGTATTCCAAATTTTATTATTTAACTCCTTTATTTATGTGTAGGGCCTATTTTGTATCACTAATTACTAATAATAACTAGACAGTACAATCTAAGAATAATGAGCTATTTCTACTTGAAATGGCATGACACCCTAGGATTCTGATTTGTGCATTAAATTTAATAGTAAATTCATGCAACTTTCCTGCAAATAAAATAACCATCACCATCAAAGATTCATAAAAGTTTAAATAAAGTCACTAGACATACAGTTAACAAAAAACGTTATCCACTTTCGTCTTTAAAATGAGCAAATAATGGCGAAATACCTCAAATGTGGATAATTGTGTTTATTAAAAATTTCGGAAATCATGTAATTTTAGTATGACTTTAAAATACGCTAATGCAGATTAGTTTTAATAGAAACATATTCACCTAAATAGTCAAAAAAAATTATAAAAACGAACCAAAACAATAAAATTTATTTCTGCATAAATTTAAGGTTAGGTCGTTTCGTATTTTTAAATTGAACAACAACAATCACTACATATCCCCACTCTGTTGTTTTGACGCAAAGCGATTGGGGGTAAACAGATTCGCAACGTTGCCGACGTCAACTTTTGCATCCAATAGATTATAATTTCTATTTATTCGTGACTCTGTCTGTAAAAGGTTTAATATATTTAGATAAACTTATAAGAATATTTTTTAAATTTATTTTAGATATAACTTATACTACCTACTTTAAATTTTTGATTAAAATTTATTTGGTCATGCACAATATAATAAAGTTAAACTTTCCTCGCATCTTTTTTTTATTAAACAACCCATAATCACTTTTGAAACGGTTCAGTGTACATAATGCTTTAATACACATACATTTAAAAAGAAATTATAGGTATTTCTGTTTTAGTATACCATCAGTTACACTTATAAACCAAATTTTTTTTATTATATTATTTAAATTGTGTTAGTAGTTTCTTCTGGCATAGGTACTGGTAATAAGTTGTTACACCACTTTTGTGCTATAATTATTAATAAATAAATAAGATTTTCATTTAAAAATTGCTTTGGGATTTGTAGCCATTTAAAAAAACGATATTTTATTTAAAATAAAATACTAATTAAAACATTTGATTTTTAATTAAGCTTAAGTTAACTAAAATAAATAGTTCACTATGTTTTAGCAGTTAAGGAAATTGCTACTAAAACTAAGGGCCCTTTATCTACAGGATTTTTATGGAATTTTTTCTTTGAAAAAGGACTTTTCTTGGTAGTTCTTTTACAAAATTTTAAATTTTAAAACTATTAAATACAGGGAACAATTATTCTTTTTTAAAGAAATTAAACTCTTAAATAAGCAAGACGAAAGCGCTTTCGTCTTGCGTTTTTTATATAAAATTTAAAACAATACACAAAGACAAGGAAATCTTTTATTTTGCATATTATTTGTCTTCATAAACAATTAGTTAATGCCTTTCTTCAATTACATTTGACAAAAATAAAATAATTTATTAGAAAAAAACACTGCAAGGTACTAATTAAAGGAGAAAGAGTGGAATAGGTAAATGAATTTGTAAAACTTGGGCGCAAAGCTTACGAGAGATGGGAAGTATGACATTAAGCGAAGGATGTTGGCAGAAAACAAACAAATGAGGCCCTTTATAACTTTATAAGCAGCCAGAACGTGACAAAAAGGCACGACTGGCCGTGCATAGAGAAGCGTTGGTTCCTACACTCATGTATGGTAGTAAATGTTGGGTTTGGCAGAAGAAGCAGAAAAATAAAATTAATGCTGCGGATATGAGTAGTCTAAGAAGAATAGCCGGAGTGACTCTGATGGATAAAGAGAGGAATAGTGAGATTAGGGAACGCTGTGGTGTGAAAGAAGATGTAGTTACAAAGATAAAAAAAATGCTAAGATGGTTTAAACAAGTAATAAGGATGAATGAAAAAATATTAACGAAACATTATGAGGCGAGTGTGAATGGGCAAGTCGTGAGAGGTCGACCTCGGCAAACATAACTCGATTAGATTGACATTGTTTTGAAAAAAGGGCAGGTCAAGAGAACCAACAACCAACGAGCATGTATGAGAGCACTGATGAAAGTGGATAAAGCAAAAGATATATGTTAGAACCGTAGCAAGTAAAAGGAAGTGATCTTTGCCAACCATTAAAAAAAAGCGTGACTATATGTATGTATGTAAAAAATAAGCATTCATAGCAGATTGTAATTAAAGATCGTGGTAAAATTAAATTTATAAATCCATTTAATATAAATTTTGTAACAAAGTTTAAACAATTAACGATTACCACAAATATTTCACATATTATATCACGTGAAAAAACGACTTACACACGTGAGTATTGCAATAACAACAAAGTGTACGAGATGAGTAATTCATTCACAGCTACATCATAAGAAACATTTTATTGCACATCAATTTGGTTAAAATTCAAGGTGAAATCATGTATAAAATTGCTATTTTTAGTCGTTAAACTCATGCAGTATCCGGTAGTTTCCACAGATTTTACAAAAGTTAGTTCATTTTTTTAAATAAACAAATTGTAAAATTAAACAATAAACATTTCTTTTAGATTGGTGAAAAATCGCAGATATTTCAAAATTGCAACATTAGTTTTTTAATTAATATTCTTTATTCGTTTATTTGTACACTTGGTATATTTGATATTTATTGAAATTTTTTTTATTTTTATTAAACCTCATCAAATTTTGTTTAAGGTAATTTTTAAGTTTTAGTCACAAAATATTTAAAATATTTATTAAAAATTATTTTTCCAATAATATTAATAATATAAAAATGTTTTTTACCAAAAACAGACAATTTTCTGCTTCCTTAGTATTATTTATACATTTTCCTTTTTCCATAAATTTTTCACAATCAAGATCTATTTAATTATATGTTGGTAAGTAAGAGAAACTCCTAACAAAACCAAAAGCAAAACAGTATTAAATGAATTTCCGGTTTGATTTCTTATCTTTATGGCTGAAGAAGATTCTTCCGTATAAAAAAATACCTATTTTATTTGCACTTTTGCTTTCTTTAACCTCTTAAAAAAAGACATATGTATTTTAATAAAGTTGAGAAAACCATGAAGGTTTTATTGAGTTTTCTTTTATTAAAATCACCTTATTTATAGTTATCTTTCTATGTATCTGCACAATTTTAATAACTTTTTTTTATGTTTTATTTTTGTTTAATTTTATAAACACACATCAAATAATCTGAGAATTTAACGCATTCTCGAATAGTCTTCATTTTTCACTTAAGATGTTGCCTTCAGAATGGCTCTTGTCATCAATGGCCCTTATGAGGTGGCCCTGGACAACAGCTTTGTAGGAACGTGACGTGGTCGACTTCGGTGAAGGCTTTTAATTAGGATTTTTCACTTACCAATCACTGTTCTTCTCAGATCACTGCCTTTTAGTTGCCGACTTGAAATTAGTAGGTAGAGGAAAGATTGTGAGTCATTCCTTCGCCTGCTCCAAAACGCGCTTGGCCCATTCCAATAAAGCGCATACCTTCTCGGTGAGTTTCCGGTCGGAAACTTTTTTCAGGCGCTTTTGAATTCTTAGAGCCGCCTTGCTGTCCTTAAAGGCCCTGTGTTCACAGCAGATGTTAAAGTTGTAGCCAAAGCTGCAGGTTACCTCCCTTGAGGGGTATGCCTGGGTTTTTTTTTTAATTGTTTAGTTGGTCTATATTTTTTTCACAAATATCTGGAAAAGAAGAGTTCACTGCAGCAAAGCCCCGATTTCTGCATTTAGGGGATCATACGATGGGGTTCCTCCAGGTCGTTCGCGACGCCATAACCCTGGCGCCATTTAGCCTTCAGCACTTACCTTCTACTTTGGTATGAGGATTCTTGGTTAGGGTTGTCTCCCTTAGCGTGTTGGTGGCCCGTTAAAGCGCTGGCCAGTTGGCTTTGTGCCCTACACCGTTGGTGCTAATTAGGATTCACGATGTACACGTGGTGTTAGGACCTAAAAAAATTACTACATTCTAGTTGTGGGCGTTGACACGTGTTTTTTCACTTCGTTGACCCAGACAGCCTGAGGAGGCACAGGTACCCTAGTGCCTCCATTAGAACCCCTTGTTGCTTTATGCAGATAATTAATTTAAAACGATTAAATTTTTATAAACAGTTTATTATGTTTAAGTATCTAAAAAAAACACCTGCATAGCATCAAAGAGTACAAAATAAATGTCGAATAGCGTAAGAAATTTTGTTGCTATCGGATGTCCAATGACACCACACGGCTTTTTTTTAAGTTATATTTATTTTAACTTTTAAACATTAAAATGAATTTTTTTTGTCCATATCCAGTGATAAGTAGGCAGGTTATAAGTCAGTGACTTTTTAAATTTTCCGTGCAGTTACTGCTTCCGTCAACTGTTGGCTATTAAAATTTTAAGCAAGCTGCGTCATTGATTTTGTGTTTGGCAGCTACTAAAAGCAAACAACCTTGTGAATTTGAAAAAAAATGCATTCTTGTTGCGCGCCGGCGCCAACGACGAGGAGTTGACTGGGCGTGGTTAGCTGTAGAAATCCTCTTAGGTGTGGGCAGCTTCACCACCGGAAGTTCTATTGCCTGCTGGCTCGATCTGTTTTCTACTATTATAGGCCAAAGGGTTTACTGCCTTTTATCGCCGTGAATTTTGTTATCACAGTAAATGAAACAACACACTTGTCGAGAATATATTGTATAACTTTAATACATGGAGCTTACAGTTTAAAACCTCCTGTATCTTCGGAATAATTTTACTGGTTGTTAGCTTAGAATTTAATGTATTTTATTTAATTATATTGATGTGCATTTTACCACGTGGTGTTTTAAAGCGGTGATGCCTCGGCTGATGATATGCTAACAAGGGAGCGAAGTGGTGCTCTGCATTGCTTGACGTTCGGAATGCGAAAAAGAACGAGAAGCCGAAAACCATTTCAAACGTGGCTTTATCTCGCATTAAATTTGGCGTTTTTAATTGGTCACTGTATGGTCACGTGACCGTATAACTGGTTGCTAAAATTGCACGCGACGATTTCGGAATGTTTTATAATAATAACTGCACGTGTTTTTATGCTGATTTTTAAATTGCTTAAAGCCCTTTGTTTCTAGCCGAATACTAATTTTCACGAGATCAGGGCTTGATCAAGACATGGTAGATAAAAAAACTGCACGTGTTTTTTAGATGATTTTTTGTCGGCGTCAGGGCCGTACTAAGTAGTTTTTAAAAATCAAGGAATTGTACAGTTGGAAGTACTGGTTTCCAACACTTGTGCTGATAAAACATTATTTTTTGCAAAAAAAACCATCATCGCAACTAAGGAAAAGCTAGATAAATACTATGGAGACTCTGCATCAATAATTTTAAAAGTAAAGAAGTTTATTTCTGTTGTGGTCGTAAAAGTGACACCGAACGTTCAGACCGTCCAAAAGGGGTCGACACGCCAGAAATTGTCAATAAAATTTATGGAATGATATTGAACCATTGGAGAGTGAAAGTGCGTAAAGTGGCTGAGGCTGTAGGCATCTTAACTAAGAGGGTACATCACATTTTACATAAATATTTGGACATAAAAAAGCTATCCGCGCGATGGGGACCGCGATTGCCCACACTTAACCATGAGCACAACCGTGTGATCAGTTTAAAAAAGTATTTGGCGTTGTTTGGCCGCAATCCGAACAAATTTTTGCGCCGTTTCTTAACCGTGGTGAAGCTGTACTATTTACCTCGTGCTATTCACTGCTATTGAATAACGGACTTTTATATGTTTTTTAACTATTTTACTCATATTTATGTTGACATATATCAAATTGTTTTTTTGTTACCATTCCACTGTCTCGTTAGCAACTGTATAAATAAATCGAATCACATAGGGAAGCAAAAATAATATCAATAAATAATAACTGTAACACGTGGACAAAACATGGATTCATCACAACACACCACAGATCAAAGAACAATCAAAACAGTAGGTTTCTTTCAATGAATGTGCACCAAAGTAAACCAAGGTGTGTACCATATTTAGCATATTGTTCAAATTTAGCCCCTTGCGAATATTTTCTTTTTCCAAACACATTAAAATTGCTGGGTAGTAAGAGATTTGTTTTTAACGAAGAGGTCATTACTAAAACAAACGCCCATTTTCAGGCCTTTAAAAAACCTTTTATTGAGAAAGAATAAAAAAAGGAAAACGCTGAACTTAATGTAATAAGCTTAATGAAAACTTTGATGCCAAAAAATATTTTATTTATTATACTGTCCTCGTATAACATGCCCCTTGAATAATAAAAGTTCATGCATTTTTTTTAAATAACCTATTTTTTAAATTTATTTTTTAGGGTTTAAAATAAATATAAAAATGAAACCCAATTATTTATAACTTGTTGCTTAAAAAATTATACACACTTTTAAACATCTTTAAACTGTAATTAGTAATTGAGTTCGCTCACCATAATTCAAATTTAAGATTAAAAAAAAAAGCATTTTTATTAGTAAATTTAATACCACACGTTTCGGTCGTAAATGTTGCTTTACAGATCATTTTAACAGTTACATAAGTCTTAAACTATTTATTTTTGTTTTAAGCGTAAAAAAGTTCATTATTTAAGGGTCTATATTTTTTGCAAAGTACTTTTAAATCAGCCATTATTCATTTTCAATTAAAATTACTTTTTTTTTAATAAAAATCCCCAAAAATTTTTGTTTCCATTTTTTCATAAACGGAAGTTAATAATAATGTTACATTGTAATTGTGATGACTTTTAAATTAGTCATTTTATTGCGACACTTCAGTAAAAACAAACTTATGAGTTTTCATATTCCTCTTTAAAGACACAATGTATGTTGTCGAAGGTCTAACCAACAATTATAAATTTCCTAATTTTTTAAAGTCCTTGTTTAAAAATGCGGTCTTATAAATTATGACTTAAACCAAAAGATAAATTTTGCATAATTTCCGTGTTACTAGCAATAGTTTAAATATATTGTAATTCCAGCCTTGCAGATTGGTAAAAAATAAAAAAAATTATAATATTCAGTAAGTAAAGTTACCACTTAAATTGAGTAGGAAATTAAGTCTATAATATTTAAATAATTTACAGTATAATTATGATTCGCGATATTACTTTAAAATAAAAAAACTTTGAAGCAAATTTAAAAACTCATTAAAAAAATAATAACAAATTTTTTCTGACGTAATTTTTTAATTTGTGTTTAATGTTTCTTTAAAAATATTTATTTACCCATTTTAAGGAAAAAACATCTGCAATTAATACAATATTCAGTTTTAAATAACGACGAAAGGGGTTTACATTTAACCTTTTTTTGTGATATTGTCCCCAAGTAGGTAATTGTATTAAAATTTATGTCTGTATACTTTAAAGTAGGTACTACCTGACAGATTATAAATATCAAATAAAAAATAGGAAAAAAATAGAATTTAAAAACGTAACAGACTTTTTAAAAAATTAAAGAATGACAAAAATAACAAAAATAAACAAGAATGAAAAATTATTGTTAATAATAAATTACTGCTCTAGTTTATTATTAATGTAATTTAATTAGTGCTTAATGCTTATACTTTATAAAAACTACCAAAAATACAATAAGATACTATTCTATGAAATTTATTATATCTGATGATTTGACATTTGCTTATCCTGAAGGTAAGCCTTTTGTCGCCTCAACTTCTCTTCTCTAAGATGCAAAAATACCAGAGTGATTTTTGCTACTGCTATTTGGTTTTATTGGAATATTTTCTAAAATGTTTTTCGGGTTGCTCTCCTTGTTTGTCGGCAGTACTTGCTACAAAGGTCTCATAATAATGAAACTAATTAAAAAGATTAGTAGCCCCTTTTTGTTTTGGTTCAGTTAATTTTAAATTTTAAAATAATTACGAGATTGCCTTCTGATGTAATTCCTATTGAAAAATTTACCTTTTTTTAGTAGATATTTCACATTGATCTGGATTTAAGCTAATTTAGGTTTTTGTATGTTGATAAACTGATCACCTGTACATTTTAATTGAATTTTCTCTAGGTTTCTTGGGATAATAAGAATTTAATTATTGGCTATTTGTTTGATTATGACTATTGAAGTTAACTTCCATGACATGGCATTCCTCTGGTAGCTGTCCGTTAAGAAGTTGCATCATGCAGTTGTCTCGTAGTACAATATCTTACATGCAATGGTAAATGTACTCAAACTTTGTGCAGTTGTTTCTTTTTAACTGATATTTGGCTCGTGGCAGTAGTGATATAAAGTGGTGAATATTGGATTCCAAAAAATGGGTAGCATATTCATAAATATTGAAATTGTGCGTTCATCATATATTTTGTGTAAATATTTTATTATATCTGAAAGCAAACTGTGTTGAGGTTTTATTTTTTAAAAATATAATGTTTTTAAGATTTTCAATGTTTGAAGATTAAAATTTATCCAAATTATGGTTCCTTAAAATATAATATATCTGTATATAGAATAAGTTGGTTCTAATTTTTCACCCTAAAATATTTTTCATTTGTTATTGAGCTTTTGTTTCACAATGTGTATAATGATTGATTTATTTTTTGTTTGGTGTTTGTAAATTTACTTCGTGAGTGATTTGATTTTTTTGTTGTTGTAAGAAGGTATCGTTTTTTGTTAAAAATAAGATTACCAAATAGACATTAATTAATTTTGCCAAGTCCAACTATCAATCCTCTTTTTAAACGTATGTGTTGTTACAGAAGGGTTGAATAACTAAAAAAAAACTTAATTGACTTTCTCTTTTAGGAATGTAATTATAACTTTTCAATTAAATTTAATTCGAAAATAACTCGGTAACAAAAAAAAGTTATCAAAGGCACATAAAAAGAAGAGAAAAAATAAAAAAAACTAATGATGTCTTTATAACCAAGGGTAACCCTATTTAATGTTTAAATAATTTGCCGTTAGCCGATGTATTTAAAGCCTTACGTAATAGATTTCACTTCTTGATCAGAAATCTGTTCTTTTTTAATACCTTATTTGCCGATATAGCCCTTGTTTTATAAATCCGTTTGTGATATACCACTTGTTCTATACCCCTCCTTATATACTCCTCGTTACATACTTCCCCGGTATATACCTCTCATTGATATACCACTAGTTAATAACTATGTAGGAAAAAAAGATTTTCGAATATAGGGTTTACATTTTTACGATTAAAAACTGATTAAAAAAATACAATACCCAAAAGTCTGGAAAATAGAATAACAGCTTTCTTAATGAAAGGATTTACAAACTGAATTAAAAATAATTCAAAATACTTTTTTGTAAGAAATCTTACAAAAGTTCATAAAATACAGTTTTAAGAGAAGTTACAATAAATCAAAAAAATCTCACAAGTTAGCTACACAGGTATTAAATTTAAATTATTTTTGTTATCAACGAAAAGGTTCTACATATCGACTAAGAACTCAAATTTTTATCTTATTTAACAAAATCGCATATTTGCTTATCGAACTAGTAAAAACTAGACAAATAAAACAGCACCGGCTTTTACGACTAAATAAACCTGATGGTTTGGAAAAGGAAAAAATTCCCAATACATTGTAAATATTTATTTTCTTGTTTTTTTTTAGGTTATTTACTAAGATTTTTATTCTGTTTTACATGTTTTTGCTGAGCCCATAATAAGATACAGGGTTTAAAGCGTTAGTTCTTATCACTGTCTTCTTTAAGATATTAAAATAAGTTCTAATTATTTTTATTTGTTTAATTACACGTACATATGTCTATTTTAAATCCACATCATAAATATTAATAGGTTTCCTAACTGTTATATACTGCTACACACTGTCAATGTTATCTAGACGGTTTGGTATATCAAGATCGTAGACAATTTATTCATATTTCTCTTGTTTCTGCAAATGTTATTATAAATTTTAACTGCAAGGTGTTGTTTAAAAGAAAAAGAGAGAAATAAATAAAAGAGTTGTTTGCTTAAGATTAAAGTTTACAAGAGACGTAAAGTATGACTGTAATATTAAGTAAAGAGTGTTGACAGGGAACAAAAAATGGGGCTCTGCATAACTTTTAAGAAGTCAGTACGTGTCAAAAACGGCACAAGTAGCTATGTATAGAGAAGTGATAGTTCGTACACTTTTGTAATGAAGGTAAATATTTGGTTTGGCAAAAGAAGTATGAAATTATTATCAGTGCTGACGGGTAAATAGTCTGGGAAGTCTAGCTGAAGTGATTTTGGTAAAAAGAGTGAGGAAAAGTGTGATAAGGAACGCTGTGGTGTGAAAAAAGATGTAATAACAAAGATAGATAAAAAATGCTTGGATGGTTTAAACACGTAGAGATCGATGAAAAAAGATTGACGAAACAGGTGAGTGTGACTATGCAAGTCGATAGGGGTTAACCTCGGTAAACTTTTCTTAAGTAGATATAAATTATTTTAAAAAAAGACCAGATTAAGAGTACCAAAAACTGACGAGCATGTATAAAAGCGCCGATGAAAGAAGAAGAAAAGTGAAAGAACCGTAGCAGGTGGAAAGAAGTGGTCTTTGCCTACCTCTACTATATTTTCAAGAAACTCCTTTCAAGAAACTAACATGCATAAATCTATAGCCCATTTTATATACCTCTATGGTGTAATGGCCCAAAACAATTCAAAGAGGGGCCATAACAAGATTAGGCAAAGTGCAAAGTCTTGCCCGTATTGAAATTACAGGGGAATTTAAATCTTCTACTACAACTGCAGCTATATCGTAAAAGATATGCAGCCTGTCAAGCACCTCGACCTATCAAATATTTTGTGCCTAACCCTTAATCTATTCGAGGCCCAGGATTCTGAGACTTGATACAAAGTTTATTAATTTCCTGGGTCGGAGGGCTTTAAGAGAGCCCCTTTTGAAACTTGAGCATTTTGGAGACAAGCGTTGAACATTTATAAAGCAAATGTTCTTCAGTTTCAGCAAAGTTTCCGTAGTAGCGGCAACTATCACTCTCTGTTTACCCATCTTTTTTAGGTGATACCTTAGAGGGCAGTAACCAGTAAGGAGTCCCGTCACCAGTTTTCAGTCTTTCTTATTCAACTTAAAAAGCTGTTTAGTTTTTCTTGGCGAAAGGCTAACTAGTCTTTTCGCTTATCTTTGTTCTGGCACTTTATGTCAGTAAGGTTTCATTTCATTTATTTTGCAGCGTCCAATCTTTTCTTTTAATTAAGTCTTGAAAAGTCTACAGAAGGGTTCTGGGGCGAAAATTGTTTTTTCACCATTTCTTGGCATTTCGTTGTCTCTAACTCCCTTGGACCAGGAACCCACATTAGAGTGACCTGGTTGTTTTCTGCCAGTTGTCTCAGTTATTGTTAACAGTCCCAAGTCAGCTTAGACTCACAAGTGTATGACTTCAAATATTTAAGTGCTGCTTGGCTATCTGATAAAATATGAATTTCTGCTCTTCGGGTGTTTCTTTCTATGCATTCCTGGGCACATATCGGTATGGCATGTAATTCTGCTTGAAAGATGGTTGTGGTATTCCCAAGGGGTTTTGAGAGCCTTTAATTCGGCCCTGTAACACTCACTCCCACCCTTTCATCTATCTTGGATCCATCAGTATACCACACTAAAGCATCCTTTCCTAGTTGAGGTCCATTAACTGTATAAACTTTGTGGTTGTTTATAACCACTTTTAGCTGCATTTCAAAATCGTACCTAACTGTCATAATATCTGTTGGCATAGACATGGATTCTAGGGAAATATTTTCCAAAATCTTTTAATGTCTAACCCGATTTCCTACCTTAAGATTTATTGTCTGGCTCAGTCTAAAGGCATAAGTGATATATATATATATATATATATATATATATATATATATATATATTTATATAAATATATATATGTATAAATTGACGGGCAGAATAAATATAATATACATTGAAAATGTATAAAATCAAAGTAAAAAGTTTAAACGCTTCCCTTTACTAATTCAACGAGTTGAAAATATTGAAGTTTGGAAATTTAAATGGGAAATACTTTGAGATTGTAATAAATCTATTTATTCCAGCAAAAACACTTAACAAAGACTTTAAACTTTCAAAATTTCTCCTTCGATAGGTTAACTTCCCAAGAAATGGCATAAATTATTTTAGACATAAAATAAATCTAAGCGGGAAAATTATTTATAAAACTCGGTATTTTTCAAGACAATTTCTTCTGGTACATTGAAAAGGCTATATTTGTTTTAAATTACCTTATTTAAAAGCATATACGCATAAAGCAAAGTATAAAAAAACATAGGCATTTTATAAATCTATCCTGTTTACATTACCTATACCAGTCTAATACAAAAATCTGTTTCTACAACATTTGTAAGGCTTAAAGTGTTGTATTTAATACGCAGCACTTCAATTTTAAAAACAATATTTAAAGAAATGTTTTTTGTATGCATGTATGTTTTTTTAAATTATAAAGAAGACATTTTTTTCTTTGATTCGTTAAAAAATAATTTTAATTTTTATTTACTAGTTGTTTTAATTCTGCAGCAAATTATCTTAATTTAATCTTATTGAGTCAGTCATGCATGATGATAACTTTATGCAATGAGTATTGATGGGACTCACACTTTCGTTATGAAAGTAACAATAAATAATTATTTGCAATAATAATAGGTAATAATAGGCAATAATAATAGGTACCTATTTGTTTTTACTGTTTAAAAAAAATTAAGTATGCTTTTAATAATTTTTTTTAATTTCTTTTACATATTTAAAATTTTTATTGCATTAATACAATTTTTCAAAAAAAAACCTATTTATAAAAAAATTTCGTACCAAATAAATTTTTTAGTATTTTAATAATATTCATTAAAATCAAGGGGATAAAAGTAAATTCAAGCAAGTCAAAAATAATGGTTTTTAAAAAAAAGGTATTTGCGAGGTACTGATTGAAAGAGAAAAAGTGGAACAAGTAAATTAGTTTGTATACTCAGGTTTACGAGAAATGGAAAGTATGATTGTGACATTAAACAAAGAATGTTGGCAGGAAAAAAAAAATATAACTTTATCAGCAGCCAGAACGTGTCAAAAGAGGAAAAAAAGCCACTACAGAATGCTGGTTTCTACACTTATGTATGGTAGTGAATGTTGGGTTAGGAAGTAGTATGAACATAAGATTAATGCTGCGAAGATAAGTATTTTAAGAAGTATAGCCGGAGTGACACGGTTAGAAGTAAAGGATAGTAATATAATGGAACGCTGTGGTGTGAAAGAAAATGTGGTCACAAAGATGGATAAAGAAATGCTTGGATGGTTTGGACACGTAAAAATGATGAATAAAGAAAGATTGACGAAACACATTTAAAAGGTGAGGGTGAATGGGCAAATCGGTAGAGTTTGACTTCAGCAAACATTTGTTTTGAAAAAAGACCAGGTCAAGAGTACCAACAGCTGACGAGCATGTATGAGAGCATCAATGAAAGTAAAAAAAGCAAAAGATGTGTGAAAGATCCGTAGCTAGTGAAAGGAAGTGGTCTCTGCCTACCCCTACGGAAATAATGCGTGACTATAAATATGTATAATTAATAGGTAACCAATGTGCTTATGAATTATATTTTATACATCATAAATTAATTTTTATTTTTAAATAATTAGTAATTTTAGAGCTGCATATTCAAAAAAAAATTGTTTCATTTTTTTAATTGCTTCTTTTTCTTTCAGTGAATTTGCTTAGTGATATTTCTACAATCTTAAATAGACGGTAAGTTTAAAAAATATTATTAGTAATACATTTTTTAGTAAACAAAACAGATTAAACAAACATTTTTTTTAAACCAAGCAAATGCTACTTAAACAAAAAATCACGTTTTGTTAGAAAAATATTGCTTTCATTAATTATGTCATTGTTTACTTACATAAAACCAAAAAAAAATTTTTGTTTAAACAAGAAGCTATATTGTGTTTATTTGAAAAGAACCCACTCTGAATATTTTAAAAATGCGACATAAAAATTCGATATAAAAAAATGCAAAAACGCTTCAACTTTTAATTTGAGGGGGACACTTTTAGCCTAATGTCATAAACGTCAGATTCACCCACTCCCTACTGAAGATACCCCTTATATTTTTTCAAATATCGTTAGGTATCAAGCCATACATCATTTTAAAGGTCTGGTAAATCTTTATTGTTTTGCCTTTGATACAGCCTTTTATTGTTATTATATCGTTGTTTAAAATTGGTTTTCTTTAAAATATTGGTATGCCCCCGTAATATGACAGAAATACTTTTTAAGGAATATTATAAAAAATTTACAAATAAAGTAAAAAGACAAGTGTTTACAAAAAATAACTTTTGTTTAATCATGTGTTTAGGCAATAATAAAGTCTATTTTTAAATTCCAGTCGCACTTTTTGAAATGTTTCCTTTTTTATATCTCTGCAAATTTAAATAGCAAATGCTCTGTCTTATATCAATAAGAGATATTGGTTTTGTTTTGTTGATTTAGGATTTAGATTTCAAATATCTCCACAAAAAAAGTCGACTGGTGTTAATACTGGAGATCTACGTGGCCACTTTATAGCACCTCTTTGACCAATCCACTTGCCTGGATAATTTTGGTTTAACCAATCTCTCAAATAAAGGTCAAAAAGTGATGCAGTTCCGTCTTGTTAAAAATATAAGTTATTTTATCAATCAAAAAATTTCCTTGATTATCTAGTTGGTTTTCCACACTATCAATTATTAAAGGTTTGAAAACGTTATATAAAAGTTCAAATATTTTTCAACTGTCAAATTTTTTTTAATGATTACTGGCTCAATAACAGCGTTGCCTAAAATTCCAGCCCATAGATTTATTTTTTGGGGTGTTTGGGAATGACCTTTACAAAAAATATGTGGATTTTTATGACCCTAATAGCGACAGTTATGCCGATTGACTTATCCATTTAAAAAGAAGGTAGACACGTCGCTAAAACAAATATTACGAACCTACATTTCGTTAGAGTTAAGCTTATTTGTCATCATTTCACAAAATTTAACCCTACGATCGGGATCATCTTCATTTAGTTCGTTCAATAGGTGTATCTTATATGGGTGAAATTTGTGCTTATACAGAACCTACGGAAAGATGTGTTGAGGCTGCTACTTTCCTGAAGGATGTTGGTGGATTCATAGCAAAATTTCCAATAATTTCTATTTGTGTGTTTTCGTCTAGAACTCTTTTACCCTTACGCTTCTTATTTAAGGCAGAACCTGTTTTAACAAAAAAGAAAGACAATGATTAAATTACAATGGATGGCTGGTATCAAAGGCAAAACAATAATGATTAAAAATTAACCAGACCTTTTAAATGAGGTATGACTTGATCCTAACGCCATTTAAAAATTTTTTAGGGGTATCTCTAGTAGGGAGGGATTTAATCTGACGTTGATTACATAAGCGATAAAAAGTGTCCCGCTCAAGTAAAAGTTGACGTGTTTCGGCATTTCTTTCTATGTCGCATTTCTAAAATATTAAAGGTATGTCCTTTTCAAATAAACACACTGTATATCTGGATTGCTTTAATTTAATTTATTTTTATTTTTTATAAGGTGTTCTAAAAAGAAAACTTTTTAGTATAAAATGAACATTTACAACATTTTTATTTTAATTGATTTATTTTAATTTGCTGACTAAAATTAAATAAAAACTACTTTGTGTTTAACCTGAATATCTAAGCAAACGCCTCCTTACAGAGTAGAAAACTATACATGAAATAAAAGCCATGATTTTAGAATTAACATTTTTAATAAATTTATTAAAAGACTTTCTAATAGTTTTGTTAAGAAAAAACAAATAATTTTTAAGATATACCTTTAAAACTTTCACTAGGTACTTAAAATGCGATATTAATTTTTAGCTTTGTCTTTGGTTGGATTATTTCTCTCAGGCTGTACCTTTTTATATTGGTGTTGAATAAAATTAAAACTGCGTTTGATATTGATATAAAATAAGATTTAAGTTTAGTTACAAAAGGAGAGAAAAACTTTTTACTGCCCCGACTGGTGTCTATAGTTTTATATAGTGCCCAGTAATTTTTTAAGTTTCCGTTGGGATATTTTAACATCTATAATTTGGTCAGTTTTTGGTTAAAAAAACTATAATTGGAATTGGGGGTATTGAGAAATTAGATTGTCTTTAATGAAGAGGAGATTGTTTTTTTGGAATTGATACGTTTGTAAAAAGAGTTTTAGAGATTTATGTAAGCAAAAAAATATATTATTATGTTTATATACTGGCAACGCAGTTTAAATGAAATGAATGATTTTTTTGCATTTAACGTGCGTTACTAAAAGTAGATACATGTTTACAGCTATTTTTTATTTACCTAGTCAATAAGTTTGTTTTTTGGGAAACATGGACAACTTAAAAAACCTAATAAATATTGTTTACAGCTGATACTGTTTCAAAATGTTACAGACCAAAAAAATCTGTAAAGTATTGAAAATTTTATGTACATTTATATTTTTAATAACTGACTTTTAAAAATAAAGAAGATAATAATAATAGTAATAGACGGGGGCTTGTTTCTTTTGAATCTCGTTAACTGAACTCAGACAATGTACATTGTGTACTCCTGTGATAGCAATTAGCGATCCGCTCTACCTGTCTTCCTCCAAAGTAGTAGCAAACCACTGATCAGTAATTTTCTTAGTTACTTGGACTCAATCAAGCTGAGCCCAGCACAGTTAGACTTAAGCCGGCATACGCCAGGCATTAACCAAGGATATGGAGGCTGGTTTTCTCCTCTTCAAACAATCCACAATTAGGGCTTTCAGCCAGCCGCATATTGTTCAAATGATATCTAAGGTTACCTTGACCGGTCAGTTTGTGTTTTGCTAGTCTGAAACCCTTTCTACTTAACGACGATATGCTTTCGGTTTTCCTTTGGCCTGGACAGAAAAAATCCCTAAAACTGCCTCTGAGCCCACTAACCTAGTCTGTAATCCAGCTCTTGCTAACCTATCATCCCTCTTACTGTCTTTAATTTCCAATGAACCAGGAACCGGAAACACAAACAAAAGTTACCTTCTTGCTTTTCGCCAATGCCTTTAGGGTCTGTCTGCAACTCAAAGTCAATTATAAATTAATAATCGGAGCCACTAGCGCTTTAATTGCTGCCTGGCTGCCCAAGCATATTCTGACGACTATAGATTACAGCCCCAGTCCTGGCGCTCGTCCTGGAGCAATATATGAATCACCATTGTCTGTCCCCATTAAGTAGCACTGACTTCTGAGTTTTGATCAATTATTTTCGTTTCGGGAAGCATACTTAAACACGGATAGCCGGTATCCTGACTTGTCCCACGTTAAGCACGGGATCGGACAGAACACTAATTATTGGCACTACCAGAGTAGTGCGCATGGCACCAAGTGCGCCTCTTAGTATCACAATTTATGTAAACTAGTAAAAACAATTATGAACTTTAAAAACTGACTTACTTCTGCGAAAGGAAGACAATTTACATATTAACGTTAAAACGAGAAAATACCCGAAAAGTATCCAGACTATTTTATGAAACATTCTAGATTGGTCAGGAAGGTACTGGAACATCCTCGTCATTGGCTATGACATCACCGTACCGCCCAGCTTGCTTACGTAACATTCCAGTGGCTTATCGCAAAATCATAACATTAAAAAAAGAATTTTCACTCATGTGTATAAAAATCAAATGGGTAAAAATCAGTTTACAAAAAATTATAAGCAGGGCAATCACACAGAATAATGACGTTTGTCGTTGATACATAGTATACATACTATTTTGTATTGTTTTCGAATTTAATTCGCAAAATACAACATTATTTGTATGGATCAGGTCTTTTCATTACGAGGTATAGTCGAAAAATTCTTAGCTAAAAGTCAAAAATTTTACTGCGCCTTTGCAGACTTGGAAAAGGCCTTTATCGGAGTGGTGAGGAATAAATTGTGGTAAACATTATTTATGTGCGGCTTAACTGTGGCTGTTTAAATCATACATAAACGATTGTTTAAAAAATTTAGCGTCATCTGAAGAGGAGTTGTAGGCGATGGTTAATATAATGTATGATGTTCCAAAAATCAAAGGGATATAAGTAAAATAATGCAAGCAAGACAAAAGTAATGGTTTTTAAAGAGAAAAAACGATGACAAACTGCGAGTTGCAGATTGAAGAAGAAAGAGTAAAACAAGTAAATGAGGTTGTGTACTTTGGTTCAAAGTTTACGAGAAATGGATACTTTGTGATATTAAGTAAAGGGTGATGGCAGAAAAACAAATGAATGTGGCACTGCATAAGCAGCCAGAATGTGTAAAAAAAGACACATCCAGCTGTGCATTGAGATTGTATGGCGGTCGTGAAGCTTACGTAGCCTATTAAGCACCTTAACATATCAGATCTTTTGTGCATAACCCTTAATTTGTTTAAGACCTGGAATTCAGAGACTTCGAACAAAGTTTATCAGTTTCCTGGAAGCTTAGTTACTAAAGCCGGAGAACTTTATGAAGGGCCCTTTCAGAAACTTAAGCCTTTTGCAGAAAAGAGCTGGACATTTGCAAAGCAAAGTTCTAGCAGTAACGGCAACTATCACTCTTTGTTTTTTTTTTCAGGTATTACCTCAGAGGGCGGTGTCCAGTGAGGATCTCCGTCATCATTTTTTAGTCTTTCTTGTCCAACTCGAGAAGCTGTTTAGCTTTTCTTGGCGAAAGGCTAACTAGCCTTTTTGCTTGGCTTTGTCCTGGCACTTTATGCTAGTGAAATTTTATTTCATTTGTTTCTAGCGTTAAACCTCTTTTTTAAAGTGGGCCTTTGAGAGTCCACAGAAGGGTTTTGGGTCGAAAAATTGTGTATATGTCACTTTCTTGACAAGGCAGTCTGCTTCCTCGTTATCTCTATCTCCCTTGTGACCTGGAACCAACATCAGAGTAACCTGGTTGTTTGCTGCTAAACGTCTCAGGGATTGTTTACACTCTCAAGTCAGCTTTGACTCACAACTGTATGATTTCCGAGCTTTTAGTGCTGCTTGGCTATCTGATAAAATATAGATTTCTGCCCTTTGGGTATTCCTTTCGATTCACTTCTGGGTACATATCTCTATGGCATGCAATTCTGCTTAAAAGATGGTTGGGATGTTACCAAGGGGTTTCGAGAGCCATAAATTCGACCCTGTAACGCCCACTCCAACTGTTTCATTCATCTTGGATCCATTAGTGTACCACAATAAAGCATCCTTTTCTAGTTAACATCAGTTTTCTGTGCAAACTTGATGGTTTTTTACAACCACTTCAAACTGCATTTCAAAGTCGTACCTAACTGGCATAATATCTGTAGTCTTAGACATGGATTCTAGAGACTGGTTGTGCATAGAGGAGTGCTGGTCCCTACACTTATACATGGTAGTGACTGTTGAGTTTGGCAAAAGAAGCATGAAAATAAGATTAATGCTGTGAAGAATGCTGTCCAAGAAGTATAGCCAAAGTGACTAGGTTAGATAAATTGAAGAATAGTAAGATAATGGAACGCTGTGGTGTAAAAGAAAATTTGGTTTCAATGATGAATAAAGGAATGCTTAGATGGTTTGGACACGTAGAGAGGATGAATAAAAGAAGATTAACAAAACAAATTTATAAGGCAAGTGTGAATTGGCGACTCGGTAGAGGTCAACCTCGGCGAACATATCTCGATCAGATCAGACATTATTTTAATAAAAGGCCAGATCAAGAGTGCCAACAACCGACGAGCATGTATAAGAGCACTAATGAAAGTAGAGAAATCGAAATAGTGTGTAAGACCCATAGCTAATAGAAGTAAGTGGTCTCTGCCCCTACGGGAAAATGGCGTGACTATATGTATGTATGTTTTTGTTTGATTTCATTTAGTTTTAAAATAAATTGTTACATTTTGTAAGGTACATTATTTTTTATAAAATTGATAAAATGATAACAAAGATTAACAATTATTTATTTAATTTAAGTTAAAACGAAATAAGCTCAGAAGTTAAACGATAATGATTTTAGTACAATGGTTAAGTTTTTTATTTAGGTATTACTACAAAACCTGCAAAAAATGCTGTTAAAAATACAGGTAATAAAAAAATGGTGGCACTGGAAATACAAAACGTGACTAAATTTTTGGTATAGTATGTTGTAAACAAATTTAATTAATAAAAAAAGTAAAAACTATTTTTTTTTATTATCTTTATAACAACAACGCTACCTACTGAGAAAAATATTGGTATCCGTCAAGTACAAAACTTTTTTTCTATTTAACCAATTTTGTAGCTGAATTAAAAACTACCTACAATACCCGAATAATGGCTTTATTCAGCATAATATCAACTTTATATTTAACATGACGTATGGCAATCATAATAAAACCAATTAAACGAAAAATTTCTACCACAAAACACTAAAGTATTTATTGGGGTAAACGCAAATTAAATTCAGTTAAATCTGGAAATTTTGTGGTTTAAATTATGACTTTATTTTTCTTTTGATGTTAAGCATTTTGGTACAATAATGTACACTTCTTACGTAATTTTTTAATAATGGAAATGTAAAAATATAAAATAATAATAAATATAAATATATAAATATAAAAATTAAACAATACATTTTTTATTATTATCTAATAATTGCAAAGCAGTAGTTATGTATGCATTGTTATAAAATTAAGACCAATTTTTGTAAAGGTAACACTGGTAATATTTTTTTTTGCATTCTTCCGTAAAAGATGCAACATCTCATGGCATCATATCGGAATCAGAATGTGAAAAGAGATATTCACGTATTCTCGTCACGGTCCACTTTCTACTCGACGAGTTCCATCTGTTGTTGTTGTATTCTTATTGGTCTGTCACAAACGTTTGCGTTATTTCACATGTTATCGAGCAATAATCGGATGACATCCCTTCTATTGAACTTTGAAGGCTGCAGATTTGCTCACAATTTATATTCCACACGTCTTGCTACATATACGACTCCTGTCGGGAACGCGTTTCCGCTCACTTTACAGGTATTATGTTTTCAGATATATTCACTTGAAAATCAATAACAAAAGTTTTATAAAATACTTTTTTAAAGTTAACAAACATATGAGAGACTTTTATTACTATATTTTTAACAATTAAGCCTTTTTTTATGATTCAACCAATGTAAATTATTTATTTTAAAGATTAAAGATTTTTTTAATGAAAAAAAATATAAGTAACGATATTAAATTTTATTTTCCAAAATACCATAACTATACATTTTAATTTTTAACAATAAAGTAGAAGCTAAATACATAAAATAATGTGTGTCCATAACTATTAACTCTTCGTTAGTGCGGTGGGTAACATGGTTAGTGCGGTGGGGTTTGCCACACCCCAGCCTTTTTTTCGTTAAATGTAGTCAATGACAAAAATATCACCAAATAATTAAAGACTGTTGTTTACATTAAATTTATTAAATTTAAAATAAAATGTCAATGAAAAAATTATTAACAAAAAAAATATTTTTCTTGCAACTTAATTGCACATATTTCGTTTTTACATAAAAAAATAAAAAAAAATATTGTTTTAATATAACTTAATTTCTGTTCTTTTAATACAGCATGTACTACATATTATAACTACATGATGTAAACATAACGCTTTATGACACTCACCACAGCTATACTTGGTTTTCTGGTCTTTAACTTGAGGACACTCTGAGCAGCGCTGTTGCCTTCCTAATCTTGGATATTTTGGTGGGTCTACATCTTCACGAGACTTTTTGATGCCAGCTATTTGTTATCTAATGTGTCTTGGTAAATGAAGATTAGCCTGTAATTGTGCAAAATGCTCAGCAATCAGATCAGAAGCAATTTGTTTTGGGAAGAATCGGCGAATGCCAGTTTTTTGGTTATTTATTGTATAAATCACTCTTGAATTTATTCCAGCTATATTGTGGAGAATAAAAAAGATGGTCAATGGCCATCTTTTACTATTTCTGGCAGTATCGTAGCTTGCACACAAGTGGTTAACCATGTTGACACCGCATTTGGTTGAATTATAATCGGTTATGATTTCAGGTTTGCCGCTTTCGCCCATGGCTGCATCATGATGCATTGTGCTAAATAGAATAACAGTTATTCCTTTTTTCGAAACAAAAGACACTGCTGTTATCTTTTCCTGGAATCCAAAAATTAATAAACCTTCTGTTTTTTTTTTAGTTTCAACAAATTGTGGAAAAAGTTCTATTTTATTTTTTCTTACAGTACCAATTATGGTCAATTTAAGATCACACAAATCGATAGTCCGTAACTCATAAACCAATTGTCCATGGTAACGTTTTGCCCTGTCCCAGCAATCGGAGCTATAAGTCTCTTAACAACTTCTGATGGTGAGTGTAGGGATATAAAGGTTAAATAATCATGAAAATAAAATAAAATTTTTTTTATTTTATGAACACGAAGCTTGGCTTTTAATCTGGTGAAAGTGACACGGTGGTATTATCTTCTTAAAACGAAACCGAAATACTATACCTACCGCAGTATTTCTTTGAAAACAATATTCTTTGTTTTTCCTTCGGACCAGGCTACTCTGTGCACTTATTCTGGAGCATGCCACATACAACTGGCCGTGGGAGAAGCAGCTTTTTGTTAAATCTGCTCCCGCTACTTTAAGAGTTTGACCTTGAGCTTTGTTTATGGTTATGGTGGAGCAGACTTTGATGGGAAACTGCATCCTCTTGAATTCGACGGGGTAATTTGATGATATTAGGAAAATTCTAGGAATAAATACAGACTCTCCTCGAGAAAAACCTGTCAGTATAGTTGCCTCAATTACATTTCCTTGCCTTTTTACTTTCAATCTGGTACAATTGCATAATTTTGGAGGATGTATATTGCGCAGAAACATAATTGGCGCGCCAACTCTCAATTTTAATATGTGAGTTGGGAGACCGGGAGGCTTCAGTGTATTCAGGAACTCGACCGGATAATGAATGGCACATATCAACTGCAATGCAAATCACCCCTAAAATAACTTTTTACCCCTTTTTTACCCCGTTGGGCGATAAGTTATAATAAAATACAAAATACGTCTGTTAAAAAATGTTCATGCAAAATTTGAAGTAAATTGGACAAAGGAATCACGTTGTCCCATACAAACTTTGTTCCCGTTTTTCACTCTCTTATAGGCAGAATTTTGGAAAATTCTTTCTTATCGGATGCCTACGTCATACAAAGAACACACCCTTCGAATTTCAGTTCTCTACGATCAACAGTTTAGGCTGTGCGTTGATCCGTCAGTCAGTCATTCAGGACATGGAATTTTTTAAGTATATAAAGATTTCAAGGTAGTATCTCATCTATTCTTGAATATTCCGAAGGAATGTAGTTGTTGAAACAGTTTTAAACAAAAAGTTGTAATAAATCTCTTATTTCTGCAAATTTATCCAGTTCTTTTTTTTTATTTCGGGTATTAACATCATCAAAATTACGACAGACTAAAAAATCAAAATCGTTAAAGACTCATTGTGGAATTGAAAATTTTAACTCCGTTACCGTCTGTTTACCACAAATAATCAAGAATAAGTCAGTGTGCTTTGTAAATCCCGGCAAGATATAACAAACCAATTAATTCGCTTTGATCAGTTTCTCGTGTTCGCAAAACTTCTTTGAAGTTGCTTTGTTGTTTTCGAATTTGTATGTTTGTACAATGTACAAAAATTCTTAAAATGTCTTCTGTAAAAAAACAAGACCAACATTCGATTCCAGATTTTACCCTTGCAGCAGCTCCTTTAGGACCAGGCAAATGTAAAACAATATTATACCTTCTTGTGCGCACATTAATTGTTGGAACTGGTTTCATCTACTTTCTTTTGTGATATTTTCCTAGGAAATATTTATTTGTGATTTTATGACAACCTCTAGGTATCAACTGATTTGAATCATCGTCACTGCAGCTGGTTGCGTTTTTCTCCAATTCGTCTGCTGCATCTTCATAGTTTTCGTCTTCTTTTAAAGTTCCCGCTGCATCTTTATTGAAATTATCTGCACGTTGGTCACTGTCCGTTTTATGATCACTTGCTTCTATACTGTCCACATAACTATCATCATTACTTTCCGATCCTATTTCATTTTCAACAAATTAAGTTCTTCCGTCTTCTTCTCCCAACTCCTTCATGACTTCGTATTTATACTTTTGCAGCAATGCTGTTTTTTCTTGTACGACATGGTTTTATAAAGTTGGTAACTGTAATGGGTAAAATAGATATACAAAATAAAGTCACAATAACAAACAACCCTTACCTGATTTGTAACGCGATAAGTGCGTCGGAGTGTACTACACCTCAACACAAAATAATTTGATGTTACTGTTGTGACACTCAATCTGCAAATGAGCTATGCAATGGATAGTAAAATTTGGCAAAAGGTAGGAAGGTATACAAAAACCCGCTACACACAATACAGTGGTGTAAAAATTATAATCAGAACAACGTACGGTTAAGTTTGTTTCTGCAGCAGTATTTCTTATATAAAGCTAAATATTCTTATTACAAATTTTATTACCTATAAGATTATTAGACATGAACAAATTTAGAGGTATTAGCATTAATGCGCCATATCCTCTTCCATTTATCGACTTTGTCAGAATCAATGGCAGCACTCTTATGCAAGGTGGTGACGCTGTGTTCAAAGATATTTAATTGCCATCCACATTCAGTTAATTTGTATAAAATACATGGAGGTTCACTTTGGTTCACTTTACCACATAGTATTTACAAATCTTTGCATTCAAATTGTTTTTTGTTTATTATTGATGTCCTCTGGATCTCGTCAAATGCTCAAACATATTTTGATATTCTGCATTTTGTAACAGGAGGTTGTAGGCTTTAATTTTTCACTTACGAACAAATACTACTGTTTTATTACAACCTTTTTGCGAGTTAATCTTTCTGAATCTTTAATTAATTGAAAATCTCTCTCACTACCTCTTTAAAGCAATACATAAACCATTAGAAAGCGAAGAATCGGAAGAGGAGAGAAATTATAATTTTAATGATAATGATGACTATTAATAAATAAACTTAGATTGAACATAAACTTTTGTATTAACCTTAATTATTTTTTTCTCATAATTCCTTTTTTCATACTCATCTACATACATCTTCGAATGTAAGGTGAGACACCAGAGTAGTTTGATAAATTTCATAAAACTGGTATGCGCTATACTTCCTGCAGTTTATAATTCTGCATACTAATATATTTTTGAATTTGACTTCAAAATGTGTAAAGTAAAAAAAAGTTTCCGTGATAATAGAAAAATTTTACTCCCTTCTAAATAGGTATGCCAAACCATTCCGGCAAAAAAAACTGGACTGCCAGATTTTTTCTGAATGTTTATAAAATTCCACATCCAATTAACTAAGATTAATTAAAGCCGCGATGACGGTAAAACATTTTGGCTATTTCATATTACATTATTTATTTAAACATATTTTCGAATAATTAAATCCACGCCGATTAAGCTTATCGTCTAAGTGTAAACTATTCATTTTCATTAAAAATTTTTAAAGCTGTGATCACGGGGCTTTAAGGATTGACGGCTCCTCTTCTAAAAGTTCTGTTCGGCAGGTTTTTAAGTTGATCTGTGTTTATTTTCGATTTTTCTTTTAGGGAAATTCCAGAAATTAATTTTTTTATTCGTTTAAGTTTGTTTTATTTTTTTTTCAATATTTTGTTTTTTTTAATGTATCTATAATTATTTCTAATAATGTATTTTTAACAATTCATTGATATAAAAACCACTATAAAATATATAGTTGGTCTGAGTTACCTTTTCAGTTAGTAGGTTAATAGCTCATTACAAATTTTTATCAACCCATTTTTTTAATATCAAGACTCTAATACACCTAACATTAAAGTTACACTTGCCTGTACTTTTCAAAAAGTATTTAGTAATTTTAATCCTAAAGGTTACAATTAATAATTGAAAAATAAAAAACCATAATTTTATAAAAATTTTACTTAAATAAATCGCTTGAAAAAATCTGGCCGTCCAGTTTTTTTAGCCGTATATGTGCAAAAAGTATAGAAATCTCTCAACATTTTTTGACAGCGTGAATAGATGTGAAAAATGTATAACTGATTTTTAAAACACCACAAATGTTGCTGTATATCACCTATATTATAGGTTCATGTGGGTCGATAATGTATCACAAAACAACTACTTTTTTGACTATATTACATCTGATACATAATCGTGTATAATACCCTATTTACCCTATACACGATTATGTATCAGATGTAATATAGTCAGACAAGTAGTTGTTTTTTGATACATAATCGACCCACATGAACTCATAATATAGGTGATATACAGGGAATTTATGTTCTACATAGGGCAATTTTATTATATCTTTGCATAAATTTCCTTTAAATCATAATGCAGCTCAGAAATAAAAGATGATCTTAAAGATAGGTAAATCAATCTTAAAGTTTATGTTTGTTTGCAGCAAGCACTTTGTGAAAGATGATTTTTTCAGTGATTAGTTTGGCTTTGCAACAAGAACTCTTAGGACAACAGAACTAAAAAACATCGAAAACAAACCAAAATTAATGCCTGGATACACCTGTTCTTTACTGAAATTTAACAAGAATCCAGCGACAAAATAACTAAAACATCACAAACAAACTTTAAATTCAGCTTCAATCCAATAGTTTAACACAAAAAATCAACTCAAATCTCTGAGATAACTAATCTTTTTTTTCATATACCCTATCCGGTCTTCCGAACGTTGGCTATCACTTTGGCTATGGCATTCCGATCTTCTGCTAAGTTCTCTTACTAAACGTATATTTGTCCATTCATGAATGTTCTTCAACCATGACTGTTGCCTTCTACCAGGTCCACGGCGTCCCTCTATTTTCCCCTTCATTATTATTTGAAGTAGTTGATATTTATCTCCTCTTAGTATGTGGCAAAGGTATGCAATTTTGCGGCATTTTATGGTGGTCATTAATTGCCTGTCAGTTTTGGACCTTTTGAGGACTTCCTCATTTGTTACATGGTCCGCCAAAAGTATGCGCAGCATCCTCCTGTGCAGCCACATCTCAAATGCCTCTAATCGGTTCATTGTACTGATCTTGAGTATCCACGTCACCGCACCATACAACAGTATTGACCATATATAACATTCAGTCATCCGTTGTTTTAGCTTAAGGTTCAAATCATCATTGCAAAGAAGCGGTCTCATTTTATTGAACGCTGCGCGCGCCTTCTCTATTCTGCTTTTTATTTCTGTATAAGGGTCCAGTGTTTCCGTTATGATGCTTCCGAGATATTTAAACTTTGTGACACGTTCTAATGGGATACTATCGTGATTTAGATTGACGTTATTCTGTACCGTACGACTCATTACCATGAATTTTGTTTTATTAGCGTTAATATTCAAGCCATATATTTTTCCTTCTTTTTTTAATGTAAGCAATTTGCTTCTTTTTCTTCGTATCCTCTGCCGTTTAATTATTAGAAAGGTTGTCGCTCTATCTCTTGCGGGGTCTTCCAACGCTTCGGCAACCTAAGGGCGACTTGTCTCTAGTTATTTTGACCATTCTGTCGTCATTCATCCGGTCTATGTGTTCGTTCCATTCTCTCTTTCTTCCTAGTATACATTCATTTACATTGTCTATTTTACATGTTCTTCTAATGTCCTCGCTTCTCTCCCTGTCAAAAAGGGTTTTTCCAGCGATCCTGCGCACTATTTTCATTTCGGTGGTTTCTAATATTCTCTTTGTGTTCGATGTACCTGGTCTAGTTTCCGCTGTGTATGTTAATATAGGTCGAATGACCGCCTTGTAGATTCGGGATTTGGTCTCAATTCGGATATATTTGTTTCGGAGGATTGTATCGTTCAGGTAAGCTAAGGTTCGTGCTGCTTTTGCCACTTCGTTTCTTACTTTCGCCTCGATGTCACCGTATCCTGATATTTCTATGCCTAAGTATTTAAATTTCATCTCCTGTTGTATAATTTTATCATCCACAACCAGTTTGCATCTGATAGGTGTTTTTGAAGTGGTCATGCATTTCGTCTTTGCTGCAGATATCTTCATTTTTAGACTTTTTGCCGTTGTGTTAAATTTGAATAGTAATATCTGTAGGTCATCTTCGTTTTCTGCAATCAGAACAGCATCATCGGCATAGTATAGGATTTTGACGTCTTTGTTCCCCATTTTATACCCTGTCAGGCTACGAGTGCTTTTTATTATTTCGTCCATAACGATGTTGAACAATAAGCGGCTAAGGGAATCTCCTTGTCGAATACCACTATTTACAGGAATTTCTTCAGTAGTTGTGCCAATAATTTTGGCTTGTATTTTGTTTCTCTTGTAAATATTTTCAATGGTGTTAATTCTGTTAATTCTGTCTAGCAATGTTTGCAGATTTTCTATTGTGTCTGATAGTATTACCGTGTCATCAGTATATCTAATTGTTGTTATGAGTAAGCCATTAATTTTAATTCCGCTGTGTCCCAGTTCTTCAAGAGCTTTTTTAAATATTCGGTAGGAATAGATGTTGAAAAGCAGTGGAGAAAGTATACATCCCTGTATTACTCCTTTTTTTTTGCAATATCGTCTGTTGTTATATTACCTACTCTTGCACTTGCTCTTTGTCCCCAATACAGATTCTTTATGAATTGGATATCCTGTCTATAATATAATTCAATAAAAATTTGGCTCTACAAGTAAACAAATGACAAAATATTTGTTGTTTACACCTCGATCCGACATTTCGTCATTGACAGCGCTATCTCGCGTTACCTACGTGATTTTTCTCTATACCTGACTAGTAGTATTAAGCTGTCTATTGTCTGTCTCTTTCTATAACACAATATTTTTTAGAAGAATTTAACTTAAAAGTTTTCAATGCATATTTACATTGGATATTGTTTTTTAAATGTTTATCAATACCGTTATTTTAAAAATAATTTTAGAAATTGGTAAAAATTAAACAAATAAAAACATTAATTTATAAACTATAAGAAATAAAGCAAGCAGGATTTAGAAGAGAAAGAAGATGTATAGATCAGGTCTTTTCATTACGAGGTTTGGACGAAAATTTTTTGGCTAGAAGTCAGAAGGTCTATTGCGCTTTTATAGACTTGAAAAAGGCCTATGACAAAGTGGTGAGGAGTGAATTGTGGTCAACATTGTATATGTATGGGGTAAGCAATAGTTCAATACGTTCAATACTGCAATCACTTTACGAGGATTCCACTGCTTTTGTCAGGATAAACGAAGCTTACACGGACTAGTTTAACATTAAAAAAGGTGAAAGACAGGAATGCGTGGCTTTGCCATGGCTGTTTAACTTATACATAGACGATTGTTAACAAATTTGAAAGGAATTGCGTATGGATTAAAAATGAATGATTTGTTAGTCAAATGCCTTCTTGATGCCGATGATCAAGTCATATTAGCGTCATCTAAAGGGGAGTTACAGGCGATGGTTAATGTTATGCATAATGCCCTGAAAATCAAAGGATGCAAGTAAATGTAAGCAAAACGAAAGCAATGGTTTTTAAAAGAGAAGAAAGCATGACAAACTATGAAGTTTTGATTAAGGGAGAAAAAGTGGAACAAGTAAATGAATTTGTGTATTTGGGTTCAATGTATACGAGAGATGGAAAGTATGACAGTGACATTGAGCAAAATGTATTGGCAGGAAAACAAATGAATGGGGCACAGAATAGCTTTATAAACAGCCAGAAAGTGGTGGTTCCTACACTTATGTATGGTAGTGAATGTTGGATTTGGCAGAAGAAGCATAAAAATAGGATTAATGCTGCGGAGATGAGTAGTGTTAGAAGTATAGTTGGAGTGACTCGGTTGGATAAAGTGAAGAATAGTGAGATAAGAAAACGCTGTGGTGTTAAAGAAAATGTCGATAGATGACAGATAGATAAAGGAATGTTTAGATGGTTTGGACACGTAGAAACGATGGATACAGGAAGAATGACGAAACAGATTTATAAGGCGAGTTTGAATGGCAAAGTCGGTAGAGGTAGACCTCGGCGAACATATCTCGATCAGATCAACATTGTTTTGAAGAAAGGCCAGGTGAAGGGTACCAACAACCTACGAGCATGTATAAGAGCACTAATGAAAGTAGAGTAAGCAAAAGATGTGTGTGAGAACTGTAGCAAGTGAAAGGAAGTGGTCCCTGCCTTCCCCTAGGGGAAAAGCGTGACTATATGTATGTATGTATTTAAATATTATAAATCCATTAAATTTAGGTAAAACGTATTTTGTACGCATATAATTTGTAACTGTATTTTATTTTAGTACATTGAAAAATGTAAAAAAAAACGTTTAAAAAACATGTTTTTGCTAATGTTCTATATTTAAATGGTTTTGAACACCAAAGAAACCTTGTTAGAATTGATATGCTATCAAAGTAAATCACATGAATTTTGGAATTATACAAAAAGTTATTATCATTTAAACCAAAAACAAATGCCGATAGTCATTAACATGCTAGAAAAGGGCGCTCTAAAATCATATTCAGAGCAAGCATTTGGCTCATCCCAAAGCGTGATTTCACGCTTACATCTCCGTCATGTAAATACTGAAGATGTATCTAAAAGACACATAAAACTTATAAGATTTACAACCCACAGTAAACATTGTTTTTGCTGTAAAAAGAAACTTTACGGTTACAATACTTCAGTAAGAAATAAAGCTTTTGCAAACACGTGGAATAATAATTTCTTTCAGTATCATTATAAATCGTATACATAAAGGTCATTTAAGTTCGCTGAAATAGCAATCTTTAACCCAAGAAAAACGTGCTTCTTGTTTAGTTTGGGCTGAAGAACACATGTTATGGCCAAATGTCGAATGGGGTCCTTTTTGTTTTTCAGATATTCAAGATTTTGGATACATCCTGACTTAAGACGGGTAAAAGTATAGAAAGTACCGAGCAATAAAGCCTGATTGCAAAATTAACAAGAGACTTATTCTAATAAAGAAGGTACAGAAATGGTTTAAGGCGAAATTAGCATTGATGGTTAAATTCCTACAGATACATTTATGAATTACTTCGACCAATTGTGCTTTCAAATGCTGCAACTATTGTAAAAAATTTGTACTAGGAGATAACTTGATTCTATTAATGCAATGACAATGTAAATAATGTAAATAATAATAATAATCAAGGAGGTCAGACAACTTATTAATTTATTTTATTTTGGAATTATTTTAAATATATATTTGAGTTTATATTTTTCTATTTTAGGTTATTTTTAAGTATTTTTTAAAAAAATGAATTGTGGTCTAAAAAAGCTTTAATAAGACAGACTTATTTTTATGTGTGTGTCACAAAGGTACAACTGCTGTTCAACTGCTGTAATGACACTTTAACATATTAAAATTACTGAGTTATTTTTATTGCACATCGTGAAATATGTTTGTTAACAATCTGGTGAACCAAGTAAAAGTAAAAATATTTAGTGTAAAGTTAATAAACCATTGAATGTCACAAAATTTTACCAAATTGAATTGTTATACAATAAAATACATATTAAAATGAGATTCTACTAAAACTATAAAAAAATTTAAATTATCCAACTACTTAACCAGCCTTACTTACCCATTTAAAGTTTTGCCAAGTTAATCTTAAAGTGTAAAACATTGATTTTGAAACTGGCAATCTTAAAGATATTTGTAACACATTCTAAAGTTCGTTATCGGGACACAGTTAAAATTATATTTTTAATAACAGTTATATATCCCTATTTTATTATTTTTTTTTAATCGAACCTTTCTTGAGTAAATGTTTCAGCTTATGAATTGACATATTGCAATGCTCTTATTTTGTTAAATAATATAATTACATAATGTTACTTATAAAAATAGTCCAGAATTGTTTTACATTCGAAAAAATTCAATAGACTGTGTAACATGCTAGGAAATCGAAAAAATTCCCAACCATGCAGAACAATGCGATTATACGTGAAAATAATTACTTACGTAATTGTTATAATTTGTGAACTAATTTAAAAGTTTACTTTCGCTAAACAATTCCCAAAGATTCTTTTATAAATTATAAAAATTTTATGATTATGATCAGGATTTTATGCAATTAAATTAACGCCATTGTAATAAATATTTAGTGTTTAATGTTCTTATTTCATTTTTATAACTTGTTTTTGGTATCTGCTAACAATTTTATAAATTTCAGCATGTTATATAGTTATTTATTGTATAAGTAATTTTGAAAGCATTTTATTTAAACAAGGATGTTTTTTTAAGCGAATAAAATGTCACTAAAACACGCATGCAAAACGACGTTTTATTTTTCATCAAAAAATGATGAATGACATTTTGCTCTGACAGCGTCAAAACTCATTAAAATTACGAAATTTTTTAATACTGAAGATTTAGCAAAAACTTCCAATTCTTGAATTGTAGATTTAAGACCTCAAAATATGATGATTCTGCGCAACATGCCTTATACAAATATTGCTAGTTTCCAAGAAACCGGGTTTAAATATGGATTTGATTTTAGTTTTTTGGCCTTGGAATTGCAAATTTGTACTCAAATTTAGCATTTTTAAAAGAGGGCGCGTTACACTTAAAAATTTTAAGTACATCAAAGCAAATTTTTTTTTGGCTGAACTATGAGTAAAATAAAAAAATATTAAAAAGCGGTAAATTCTCCAAAAAACTAATCTTGTTAATCAAACATGTATCTTGAAAAATTTTATTTTTTAAATGTGTAACAATAAAAAATTGGAAAACAAAAGTAGACGTACAAAATGCCCACCATTTACTTTAATACACTTTATGATCCGCTGTCGCAAAAATCAATTAATATTAAATAACCCTTGTGTATTATTTTAAATCACATTCGCGGCTTTTTCTATTTTTCGTCGCAAGTGTGGAAGAGAATTAATTGTTTTGTTTGTAAACTAATGCCTTCATTTGCGACCAAATTAAAAAATCCAAAGGATTAAAATTAGGACCTTTCGGTAGACGAGCGGACTCACTTCCACGACCAATCCATGAATTTAAGTATTGACGAACTTATAGAGAATAATGTGGTGGTGCCCCGTCGTGCAAAAACCACACGTTTTGCCTTAAAGCGAGAGGTAATTCTAGTAATTCGTCTAAATATTTCTATAAAAAATATAATTAAACAGGTTCATTTAAATTGGTTGGCAGTCCAAAAAGACCTATTAAATAATTACATATTACACCACACCAAATGTTAACCTTAAACTTATGCTGAAAATGTGTTTTTCTCTAATCATATGAATTTTCAGAATCCCACAAATAATTATTTTTCCAATTAAATATTTTTCGTCTGGTAAATGTTGTAATATCAGTAAAAATAATTGCATCCAGAAAATATGGGTTAACATTTTATTTATATTCCAAAAATTGGACAAATTGAAGAAGCGCAGGTAAACCTTAGGGTAATAAATTCTAAATAGGAGTGTAATGATATGGATGCATTATTTCCTTCTTCAATATTCCAAAAACAGACGATTGGCTTATCTTTGTTGCCAGACTTAATCGGCAGGTACTGAGATCTGGATTCTCTGCAACAAGAATTTTAATTTTATCTTCTTTATCGACAGTGATATTTTTTGTAGTCCCGTGTTGACTCTCATGACCTAAAGACCCCGTTGTATCCTGGCAGCTGTAAAAATTTTAAAACAGTTTGTAGTTGGGTTGCTGTCGATTTGGGTATAATTGTAAATATTTTTGAGACGCAGCCATTGTAATTTGATTGGACAAAAACACAAATCAAACACTGCACAGCCAGACGTGCCTTTTTTGACACGTTCTGGTTGCTCATAAAGTTATACAGGGCCCCATTTATTAGTTTCCCTGCCAACACCCTTCGCTCAATGTCACAGTCATACTTTTTGTCTCTCGTAAATATTAAATCCAACTATACAAACTCATTCACTTGATCCACTCTTTCTTCTTTAATCATCACCTTACAGTTTGTCAAAAACTATTACTTTCGTCTTGCTACCATTTAATTTCACTTTTTTTATTTTTAGGGCATCGTGCATAATATTAACCATTACCCATAACTCCTCTGCAAATGATGCTAATATAACCTGTTTATTGGCGTAAAAAGGCATCTGACGATTAAATCATTCATTCTTAATCTATACTCATTCTATTTTAAATCTTTTATTTAATTGTCTATGTATAAGTAGATGCTAAGTTCGATGTTAAACCTGTCCGTATAGGCTTTCTGGCACAAGCAGTGAAATCCTTGTTAAGTGATTTCAGTGCTCCTATCAAGAGAAAGAACAAAGTTGCCAGATTACGTTTTGCTCGAAATTATTAAAATTGGTCTGTTGATATCTGGAAAAGTTTTATTTACAGCTAAAACTAGGGATAGCCATAAACATTTAGATGGTCGTAAACGAGTCTGGCAAATACCAAAAGGGAGGTTTGTTTCTTGTAATATCTCAACAAAGTTACCATGCTTTGACGCTCGCACATAATTAGTTTCTGTCCGTACAATATCCATGAATGCTAGTTAACATCTTGGGAATATTGTAATAGAACATGTGATGCCTTATGGTCCTTTTTTGGAAACTTACTTCCTATTTATGCAATGCAATGCTCGACTTCACATAGCTAGGTAGGTACTCGATTATTTTAATTAAGTTGATATACCGGTTATGCAGTGGCCACCAAAAAGCACAAATCTGAATCCGATCAAGCACTTATGGGATTACCTTAAGAAAAATGTTAAACGTTAAATACCTGCACCTTAAAACCTGGGAGAACTTGAAAATGCAGTTATCACAGCATGGAGCCAAAATCTTTTAAATGTTATACAAAATTTAATTAAAAGCATGCCTAGACGCGAAAATGCTGTGATCTGAAGTAGAGGAAACAACACATTTGCACTATTAATTTCGCTACTAGTTCCTATTTGCACCATAATTTATTTTTTTAACATTACAATTTTATTTATTCTAAATAATAATTTTAATTCCAATCTTATAGAGAAATACTTTTAAAATACCCGAATACGTTTTTTTAACTTTAAATATCCTATTTACACCATAATTTATTTTTTTTAACATTACTATTTTATTTAGTCTCAAGAATAATTTTAATTCCAATCTTATAGAGAAATATGGAAGTTTATTCACTTTTAAAGTATCCAAATACGTTTTTTTACCTTTATTGTGCATAAAAAATTAATTAATTAATTACAGCAATTTGTATAATTTAACATGTTGTTGCCTTAATTTTTTCCAAGAGTTTATTTAAATTTTTGTGTCAAAGGACTGTGTTTTTTATAATTAACATTTCATAAAAACGGATGTCTTCATTTTAATTATGTTGCATAAAATAAAAATTAAATTTATGTAGGTACTATTATTAGAGATTTTTTAGAAAACTGCATAAAAATCACCAAAAAATTAAATTATTTTATAATATATAAACGTTTCTCCAGTAGGATTTTTCAACAAATGTCTCAAAAATTGAATTCAGACGATAAAATTTTCTTGTAAGTGGCAGATTAACTTGAAGGTAAGATATATCAAAAGCATGAAACGTTTCTTCATATTAAGAGTGTCATTCGCACTAACAGAACTTGTATTACTTTTATATGAAGTCCGCAATATTCTGTCTCCATCTACAGACTTAATTTTAAAGGACCGGACTTGTCATTCTCAAATATTATGTTTGTTATTATTATTAGCTAGTTGTAATTTTTGTCTTTAACTATTTTAAAAATTGTTTACTTATAATTAATATTACACTTTTGGATTTGCTAATTTTCTTTAAAATATTTATGAGTTTTGTTATTTTAAAGTACAAGGTGGGTCAATGATTGCATGAAAAAGTTCGTGGCTAGTACAAAACATACTCAAAAATATTTTATTAGCCATATAATATGGTCACAAATTTTAATTAATTTAAAAATATTTAGAACTTATAGGGTGTCCCACAAAAATTAGAAAAGCATAAAGTTGTATTTTTTTAAAGGTAACACCCTGTACTTAAGTTGTTTTTTGGATTCTACATGTGAATACATTTAAAACGTTTTTATAATTGCTTTTATATGTATATGCGTAATTATTGTTATTTTTAAGATATCGAGGATCTTGTGTAAAAAAAATTCAGGCATACTACCGGCAGATAACACACCAATTTAAATAATCTATTTCGTAAAATAAGTCTAGATAAACGAATATCTTTTGTTATGAAACAACAATATTAATAATAATTTTAAAGATTTTAAAGTTAAAACAAAGATAAATTCAAGTATGTTACCGCGTATAAGAAAAGATATAATTAAAAATAAACATATGCATTAGACAAGAAGGACATTTATTTGAACAATTACTGAGAAAAAACTTTGGATTTATGTTTTTAAATTTGTTATATCTTATTACAATCTTTTTTAAAAATTAAAATCTTTTAATTTCTTATTAACATTTGCTGTTTTATTATTTAAGTACAATTTATATGTTTAATTGAACATTTATTTGAATAATTGCTAGAAAAAAACTTTGGATACATGTTTTTAAATTTGTTATATCTTATTAAAATCTTTTTTTTAAAATTAAAATCTTTCAATTTTTATTAACATTGGTTGTTTTACATTTTATATGTTTAATTAAATGTAAAAATGTTACTTTTATTAATATTATGTGTTAAATTTTATTATTTAACGTTTTACAAGATTAAATAAATTAAAAATTTGAAATATCTCGAAAACTATTGACGATCGATATAGCACTTGTTTTACAAAGGTAAAAGGTTTTTTAATGATTAATAATTATCTGCCGGTAATGGCATGAAATTTTTTTTTACAAAAAATCCTCGATATATTAAAAATGCATAAGCTACTACGCATATAAATCCAACAATGAAAACGTTTTACCTACATTTTGTAAACAAAAATGTAAAACATTTGTTAACATAAGATAATAAAAAACAAAAGAAATTGTATAACGAATTTTGTTGCGAACGTTCAAAGTTACTGTTAATATACAGTGGTGGTATCACCATTGATTCATTTGAGCAGGGAAACACCAAACAAAATTCTATAAAATATTTTTTATTTATTTTAAAATTGAAATAGGAATATACCTTAAATTCAATTTTTTTTTAACTGGTAGCACACCCTTTAATATAATTATAAATTAGCGTTGGCCATTTCAACATCCAACCATTAAAATTTTATCAACAAATGGTCTTGCGTTATCAACATCTGGCTGGCCGAAGGTGCGCGTTGTTCGATGAAACGTTGGCCGTCAAATTGACTCCAATTGGTTGACAAGGATATAGTCGCCACTGCCACTGCACTTTTTATTGTCCAAGAATGCCCTTGTTATGTGCAGCCAAAGCTAAAAAAAAACTAAAACAAAAAGAAATTTTTTTTTAAGTTTAAATTGCTTTTCTGTTCAGATGGGGTATAATAACTGTTTGAAAATAGAGTCCTAGCCTGCATGTCGCAGTAAGTTACAAGAAACCCAAGAAGTGTTTCCGACAGCAACTTATTGATAGCACTTCTAATAAAATACAAGCTAGACGGCATCTAAAATTACTGTTAATAATGATCCTACGACCGGATAATAATTCTAATGAAAATTTAATGAAAACTTAACAGGCTTCATTAATTTTCCAGATAGGTTATAAACTTTATTTCTCTGAAGCTTTCGTTCGCCTTCGGCGCACTTCTTAATTTTCAGTTTCTTACTACGTCTTCTTTAATTGGTACGAGGCAATTTGTGTTGTTAAAAAGTCGCAAATTTTAAACTGTTTTAACAAAAAGGTCCTATTAGTACATTTTTAAAGTAAAAAAAAATGTTTCAAATTAATAAACTCCAATTAAAACAGTCACGAAAATTCCTTTAGCCAATTACGAGTAGATGTCAGAAATAATTAGGTTAGCCGTTTAAAAAATGTGATAAAACTTAAACAACCAAACAAAAACACCAAGTTTTAATAAAAAAAAATTAATTACAATTTTAATTGGTTAAACTTTACACGTGCTTTATAGCTAATAGGCTCCTAACTCAATAAAAATTCATGTAATAACGACATGGCTAGTATTTCGAATAATAAAATAACGTGTAAATAATAAATATGAAAGTATTAAGAGACCATATTTGTTCACTCTTTATTAACGATTCCAAAAACAAAATCTACTTTGTTTGCGAAGAACTTTTATTATTTTGCCGGTTAGATAATTATGTACAATAATGTGTTATTCTTTACTACAGTGTTACATTAAAACAATGTTTAACCTCCTTTTACCATCTATAGGCAAGTATGGTGTTTTATTATAAGTAGATAACCCCAAATTGCGTATATAAATGTAGAGTTGTTAACTTTTAAAGTGTATATTTATTTTTTATGTTAATTTTATTTTATTATTATTTTTCTCGATAACGTACGATTCTTCTCCTTCTTTCAACAGCCCTTCGCAGTCCATTCCTGGACATAGGGACAGTTTTCATGCTTCTTTGTCTTGTGCTATCTGATGCCAAACTCTACTAACCCTCTATTTGACATCATCTAGCCAACGTTTTTGCGGTCTACCAACACTACTTTTGTGCAGTCGTGGTCTCCATTGTATTATACGTTTTGTCCACCTTGATTCATTCTGACGGGCGATATGTCTAACCCAGCTCCAATTTAACTGGGCTATACGTGTTATGGTAACATCGACTCAAGTACTTTGTCTAATTTCTGTGTTAGTTATATGGTCCTTAAGACTTAGTCCTAACATCATTTGTTCGATGACCCTTTGCGTTGTTCTAAGTGTATTAGCTGATTTGATGGTAAGCGTAGTTGTTTCCATTCCGTAAGTCATAACGGGGAGTATACAAGTATTAAACACTTTTCTTTTCAAGTTAATTGGAATATTTTTATCCTTTAGTATATGTGACAGTTTACCTGTAGCTGCCCATGTTTGTCGGGCTAGTCTGTTAATTTCAGAGGTTTAGTTTTCCTTACCCATTTAATAATATGTCCCAGGTAGACGAAATCTTTAACTTTTTCTATGACCTCATTTCCGAGGCGCATAACAATATCAACCCCCCTTCAAACTATGGCAAATTTAAAAACAAATGGATGTGTACCCCAGGTGGGTAGTCCCACACCTTCATGAACGTCAACCTCGAGGATTCTGGGGGAGCCAAAAATTCGCAAATTTAACCCACAAAAAAAAAACGTTTGATTGTGAACCTTTAATTACTGTTTGTTGGAAATATTTAAATAGGTAATATTATATGAAATCTTAGTCACAGCAAGTCACAAGTACCTATCAAATGTAAGACCAGGCAAATTTTATTTTTAAAATCTGTCTAAAATTCAGTATTTTGCAACAGTAGAATGTTCTTTAATTCATTCCTTGATTTAAAAACCTTATTATTACAGCCGATAGACGCGTGCTATAGACAACCAATTATACACATGATTATGCGTAAACCAATTAAAAAGCTGACAACAGCGCTGCTATTACTAAACTATTTTTGATCAGTCCCGTTTGGTGACTTCGTCCATCGTCTAGGGAGAGAGAACAAGCAAGCTTCGATTAGAAAACCCACGTGGTATCATGTATCATTAATTTTTAAGTTTTAACAAAAATTCATATTTTTACTACAGTCATAGAATAAAATTTTAATTTTATTAAGGAAAAAATACAGCCAGTGACAAAATTCTACAGGATAAAAAAGACCTAACTTGTTAATTGATCATGTTTTAAATAGACGACAAAATGGCTTTTCTTGTATAGCATCGTAATATACTAAACAGGGTAATTATATAGTTTTAATTTCCTTAAAAAATAAACCAACGTGTAATGGACCGGATGACCATTCTATAACTTACAATTCCGCAACGTACAGTAAAGCAAAACAAATAGAACAGCGACCAACCCAAGCTATCGAAGATTCAACATCGAATCTAGGCACGGCGAGATTCAACAGTGGCAGAAACATAACATCCTACAACTTCAACAACCCTCTTCTAGAAACCTCCCTGTTGCTTGCTGGCGCGTCAAGAAAAGCTTTAAATAAAACTGTTTATGAAATTTTAAACAAGAAGATAATATTACTCAGTAAAGAATAAAGAGTCATTGTCTGCATTTTTGAACATGCCGCTTGTATGGTGATCTTTTAATACCTTTCTAAATGTTAATCGATTGGGAGGGTGTTAAGTTGGATACGGTGTATCCCTTACTTCCTGTGAAAAAAAGGGTTGAACCATTTCTGAATCTTAATTGGTTGAAATAAGTTGGGTTGGATGCGGTTCAACCCTTACTACCTGCGAACAAAATATATAAGGGTTGAATTGGATGCGGATTATTTATCAAACCAGTGATTATTATTGATATTACCGACTGGACAGTGTTTTCAACTTTTTTTTGTTGTGTTAAAACAAGAAACACGATATAAAAATATTACTGGAGGGGTGGCTTCTAAATACAAATAACATTAATAAAATCAGGTACCTTAGGTTATATATATTTTGGTCTAATAAAAAATTATGTATTTATACGTTCTAATGTGTTAAGGTTCCAAATTATGATAAACAATATAAATATTATTTTAAAATAAGTGTAGAAATCGATGGTTTGTAATTCCCTTTTTCGTATACTTAACTTCGATGTAGTGAACTGGTTGAAAATCACAAATCACTGGTTTTTAAAGGTTTTTATTTAACACAAAAATATTTTTGTTTTTAAAATACAATGCACTTTTTCAAAAAATGCTACAAATTGCTACAAACATTGAATTAAAATTCATATGTCGTGGAAAAATAGAAAAATATCGTTTTAATCCCTGTAAAGTAGATTAAATTAAAACGTTGCCTTTGGCGGTCGAAGAGATACTTACTATTGCGTCGATTCGAGACAGCGAGTTGAGAGGGTAGCCGGCTGCCCGTGTACCAGCTAGAGACATCGCAAATGAAGGCAAAATAATTTGTGATTTTATAGTTGTTTGATAATTTAAATTCGTTGGCGCTTAGGGACGGCTTGAGAATGATTTTAATGGATCTAAAAAAATCAATAGTGTTAAAATCGACTTATTCCAACAATAAAAAACTTACTAAACAAACTCAAGTTTTAAAATTTTATTTGAACTTGTTTTTGAATTTGATAATGTAAATATTCTTTTCTTTATACAATATTTTTATCGTAAAATTTGTTAACAATTATGATACTTTTTATTTTAATTTACTTAAGTATTCATGTGAAATTCTAAAATGATACTTAAAAATGCTTTATATAGATAGGACGTATAAAAATATTGGTTTTATTGATTGTGAATGCAAGCAAAACAAAAGTAATGATTTTTGAAAAAAGATAGAATGACAAACTGTGAGGTGCTGATTTAGGAAAAAAGAGAGTTACAAGTAAATGAGTTTGTATACTTGGGTTCAAAGTTTACAAAAGTTAAAAAATATGACTGTGATATTGAGCAAAATGTGTTGACAGGAAAACAAATAAATGACTCTCTGCATAACTTTATAAGCAACCAAAACATAACAAAAAAGGTGCCACTAGCTGTGCATAAAGGAGTGCTAAAAAATTTTGGGTTTGGCAGCATAATCAACGCTGTGGAGATGAACAGTCGTAAATGTATAGCCGAAGTGACTCTGATGGATAAAGTCAGGAGGAATAGTGTAATAATAAAACGCTGTGAAGTGAAAAAGGATAAAGTAACAAAGATAGATAAATAAATGTTTAGATTATTGAAACAATATTAACGAAACAAATTCATTTGACAAGTGTAAATGGGCAAATTTGAAAAAATTTGACCTTGACGAAGGTATCTCGATCAAATCAAAATTGTCTTAAAAAAAGGCCAGGTCAATAGTACCAGCAACAAACGAGCATGTAGGCCCTCCTCTATGCACAGCAATTCGTGCTTTTTTTGACACGTTCTAGCTGCTTACTAATTTATGCAGTGCCTCATTAATTTGTTTTCAAATCATTTATTTTTAATTTATACGCACTCTCTTTCAAATTTTTTAAACAATCGTCTATGTATGAGTTAAAAAGCCATGGAGAAGCCACACATCCCTGTTTTATACTTTTTTTTATTTTCAACCAATCCGTGTAAGCTCGTAAAATAATTTTTGTGCTCGTATTAAACAACCGCTTATCCCTTACATAGACAATGTTTACCAAAATTATTTATTTCCCACCACTTTATCATAGGCCTACAAAAACGCAATAGATCTTCTGCCTTCTGGCCAAGCATTTTTTTTACTTTGCCTCATAATGAGAATACCTGATCCATACATCTCCTTCCTCTTTTAAATTCTGCTTGCACATCCCATATCTTTTTATTAGTCTTATTCGTCATTATTTTAATATCTTTGCTGGCAATAATGAGTATTCTTTACTTTATTCATGTGGTAGTTCTTACAGTCTTGCTGCAAGAAATTTAAAATTGGCATCGTTGTAAAAAAAATAAATTTTTCTGTTTTTAAAAAAAAAGCTAGTAAAATTTTAAAAAATTATCGTTTATCATAAAAAAAATAAACATTTATTTATGTCAAATATAACTTAAAACAACACACAACACTTGTTGTAAAGTGTTCATTATGTAAAGCATTATTTACTTGTAATTTTGTAGGCATTTTACAATAAAAACATTTATTTATTGGGTACCAAATATATAAAAACCAAAACTAATCCCGATATAAATATACTGGAAACATTTTTATAATAACGTAGGGGCAATAAAAAATAATTTTTAATTTAGATTTAAAAATGTTTTTATAATAAACTATAAAAATACTATATAAATACTTTAACAGTCCAAAATAAAAGGTTAAGTAATAATATGGGGTTTTAAAAATTATCTATTTAATAGCGTTTTGTCATTTATTTATTTACATTACTTTTATGAATATAGTCGTATGTAGAAGCCACCGTCAATACAAATAACATACATAATAAAAATAATTTCTTTACTATACTTACTAACTTTCTTCTTCAATAGAATTTATTGGTAAAATACTTGTATGACTGTTTAGTACGCTCATACATACACACGCATACATACTCCGTAGGGGTGGGCAAAGACTACTTTCTTTTACTTGCTATGGTTTTTACACACATCTTTCTCCACCTCTACTTTCATAAGTGCTCTTATACATGCTCGTCGATTGTTGTTACTCTTAACCTGGAATTCAAAACAATGTCGATCCGATCAAGATATATTCGCCAAATTCAACCTCTACCGAATTACCCATTTACACTCGTCATATAAATTTGAATCTTTCATCATTCTTTTTCTCTACTTGTTTAAACCATTTAAGCATTTCTTTATTTATTCTTTTGACCACATCTTTTACACCACAGCGTTCCCTTTTTATTATTTTTCACTTTATCTAACCGAATCACTCCGCAGCATTAATCTTATGTTTATGCTTTTTTTGACAAACTTAACATTTACTAACATACATAAGTGTAGAGACCAGCACTTCTCTATGCACAGCGACACGTGCTTTTTTTGACACGTTCTGGCTACTCATTAAGTTTATTTGTTTCCCATACAAACTCATTTACTTGTTCCACCCTTTCTCCTTTAATCAGCCCCTTTTAGTTTGTCATGTTTGCTTTTTTAAAAACCATTACTTTTGTATTACTTTTATTACAGCTATCTTTTTATGTTATAGAAATTATTGCTTTTTAAACTTATAAAATTTTACAGGGCCCCATTTATTTGTTTCCCTGCTAACACTCTTCGCTTAATGTCATAGTGATACTTCTCGTCGCTCTTAAACTTTGAACCCAAGTATACAAACTCGTTTACTTGTTTTACTCTTTTTCCTTTAATCAGCACCTTTTTTTTAAAAACCAATAATCGTGCTTTCATTCATTTTTATTTGTTTGTTTTTAAGGCATAATGCATAATTTTTTTTTCTCTTGGAAATGAAAAATAACAAGTAACCTGGGCCAGACGAAGTCGAAGTGGTCGAAGTTATAAGGACAGGAGGAAAAGAACTGCTAACAGCACTAAAGCTACTATTTAACGAGTGCTTGTCAAGAGGCATAACACCTAAACGATGGAATAGTGCAACTATTACTCACGTAACACAGTCAAATGTATTAAACTTTAGTAGCAGGGGCCACCAATTTCACGAATACGGTAATGCTAGAAGATTGTACAATAATTCATACAATAATTTTTATAATAATAATCATCAAGTCAAATCAAATTTGCAAACATCTCGCATGAACCGTGATAGAGGGAACAAAGGAAATTACAACAATAATTTCAATCGCAATGCCTCACACTTTAATAATAACAATAAATTCAACCGATACAATAATGGCTCACACTTTTACAATAATAATTTCAATAGAAATAATAATAGAAACAATTAGTATCCGCAACACAATGTTAGGTTCTGTGACACTGGCAAAAATGAATGCAGTAATAAGGTAACTGACGAAACTTCCCTGGGGTCTCACTAAATAGCAATTTTTATAGTTCATCTCCTTTAAATACAAAAAAAAGTAAATTCAATTACCAAAGCTTTATTTTTAACTTAGTCTTAACACTTTCTAATTTCGTAAAATTTCCGACCAACGTTTTGGGCATTCCATGTACTTTATTTGGTAACATAATTTGTAATAAAAGCGTTAAAATAAAATTAAAGGGTATAACACACGGAATTTCGGAAACGCTAGGAACTTAACATTTTACTTAGTATCAATAAAGCCAACACATGGTATAAATTTCATGTAGTAACTGAAAATTTTCCTATACCAACACAAGGACAGTTAAAATAATTGCATACTAGATTACTCCACATGGGTAATACAAATTAGCAATTCACATACTGGGGAAATAGTAAAAATTTATAACAGTCCTGATACTAATTATTTAGCAATACCACCTCGGTTACCTCGTTACCTTATAACGTACCTAGCGAGCAAAGGACTGATATACCACGTATCAATCCAAGTATACTACATGGCGGTTCTGATATACTACAAATGTTTTATAGTTATTATTTTAACCGATTTGCACAAAACATAATGCTCTTTTGTGCTATGATCACATATCTATCATTTAAAATCCCTAAATGTCAAGCTAAATGTAAATGTCAATATTAATTTTTAAATACATTTATATATATTTTTTAATAATTTTTGACGTATACAATAATGTCGATGTTTAAATCAGTTAAAGTTTCTTATCCAAAAAAGAAGACAAAATTAATTAACTTAAAGGTAGTGGAAGTACCTGAACCGAAAAGAACAACAATGTATGATATCGTGTTGCACAATTTTAAGATATCCGAAAGAAATACATTTTTGCATAGAATAATTTATTTCGGAGAACATTCTTTTCCAACTGATGAAAAAATCAATTCATTTTTTGCAGACACTGTTTACAAAGCAAACAAAAGTAGATATGCTTTTGATAAAGTTACAGGTATATTTTTAACCACGTTTTTTATAATCCTTACGTAAAATAAATAGCAGAATAATTTTTGAGTACTTTGTGACTGAGAAAAGATGTGGGCATCATCGCCATTCTATAAATTTTTAAACTGTTAAAATTTGGTTTTTAGCAGGTTGATGTTTGTTTACATATTTTTTTACTATTAAAGTGGTAAAGGGCTACTAGTTAACTTAAATATATTTTAGGGTTATTAATAAGATACAAACGCCATTTTATTCATTTAATAGAAGGAGATGAAGATGGGATCTTCGAGCAAATAGGATTGTTACTTCACGATGAACAAAATAGCTCTTATTTAGGAAAAACAAAACTGCTGGCAAACATACATCATATTAATTGCAGGTATAAATATTTAAAAGATGAAGTAAAAGTTATAAAAGTAATACAAATTAAACCAACATTATAATACAGTAAGCTGTATTTCATTGGTTTGTTTTTTAAAAAAATATATTTGTAATAGATTTAAAATGTAATAAATAATTGT